>FIZR01020482.1:0-25562 GCA_900060175.1 Ferrisia virgata | reverse complement strand
CCCTTTGGGGGGGGGGGGGGGGGGTGCTGAGGGATCAAAAATACAAAAATTGTTCCTTTTCAATTCAATCGATAGAGAATCCAAAATTGTATAACATATCCAAAAATCAATCTCCTTGGTCAATTAGGAGAGGAGATATGAGGGGTTTTCCCCTTTTTGATCTTGAAAAAAGGCTGTTCCTCTCTTATCTGCCCACTAGAATGAGCTAATGTCCCGTCTGTAGGGACTTTTGATGGACCTTTTTGAGGGTTTCGACTTTTTAGCTTCATTGAACCCTTCCTACAGGCAATGCTTTTTTTCAAGCATCGCAAAACAATACTTTTTTTCTGTTTGAAAATGGCCCAGTATCGAAAATAATACAAATAATACTATACAATTACATTACTTATCGTAAAAAATTGTGTACGTTTGAAATTATATTGGTTTTCGTGTTCAGTTGTGTTTTCATTGTTGAAATGTTGATGATGCTCAGATAATGTAATTTATCGATTATCGAGGTATTTTTGTTCATGGTAAAACTTCGGTTAGTTTTTTCGTGATGATTTTAATCTTACACGCAGTATTCAAGTAATTATCAAGTATGAGTTTATCAGTTTTAATGTACTAGTATGAATCATAAAATATTAAATCGATTTCAGTCCATTTGAGGCATTCAAGTATGTAATGTACTTACTTACGCATCAATTTAATTTATAGAACGATATGTATGAAATACTGCCAGAATATCATTTTTCATATGTTTAAGAATATTGAAATGTTTTCCGTCTGGTGATTGTTTTTTTGAATTTTATTTAAAGAGGATTTTTGGCCATGCACGTGTGTTGCAACGACGTGTGACAGGAGGTCGAAGAGAAGGCAGACGATGAATTACACAGTTTGGAATACGATCACAATGCAATATTGATGTAATAATGGTTTCATTTTAAGTTCTGAATAAGTCCAAATTCCGCGTTTAGTCAAGTTTATTTCATGCTGTGAACTTTACACGTACTCTGACCAAAATCTGCTAATTTCTTCTTCTTGCTCGATCCACGTTCCAATATTACATTGTACCTAATATAAGACGTAGTAGAAAATAAATTCTTTTTAATAGCTGCACGTCGAAAGTACACATTGTAACGTGCTAAAAGAAATAAATAACGTTAGAAAAAATAGGAGAACCTAACAATAAAATCGTCTCAGTCGGTTTTATGATTACGTGTAGTGTGTAAACTGTGTACGTGTACTAGTAGGAGTCAAGTTGTAAACCCCATCTACCCGTCGTCATCTGGTGTCTTTTGCAGCGGCCCCCAGCGGGGATTTTTAAATTGCAAAATTAAAGTAAACAAAACCATGTTATTTGTGTATGTTTGCAGTTCGAACGCATCGATAACCGTTTAATTTTTTTTTACACCGTTGATGTGTGTCGAATGTAGGTATATGGAGAAAGAAGAAAAAAAAAAGTAAAGGTAAACAAAACAGACATAACAGCATAGCACGTATTCGACGATACAATTATCATCTCAGTGCTTTTTTACTGTTGTTTCTTTTTCATCAGTTCATAGTTGTTCCATTTTCTTGAACTCTTTTCCGTCCATATTCATCGTTTTACCAAAACACGGGTGTGTCCCTACAGCTCCACTCCCCTTTGAGCTGGAGTCGTAAAATTTTGTATGGTGAAGTTTGAATCCGAAGTCAAACACCTATGTGAGTTTGGTAGAAATGCAAGCTAATTTTTTTTCGATCGGTCTACCCTAATGCGTCTGCTTAATTGGTTGTATCAGTTTTCACCTTAAATTATACTGCTTTTCCTCCAGTTCTTTTGTTTTTTAGGCTGATTTTTTTATGCCACTGCCTAAGATAACCAGGCTGTTATCTATTATTTACTCGACATGTGTAGGCTAGGGTAGGGGAAGGGAAAATTAACAAAACCAGCTATAGGGTTCTAGAAAATCATTAAAATCGTTATTGTAACATCGAAAGATTTTTAATAACGCATTCTACAGTTGACCGCCATTAGTTGATTTTCAACAGTGGACCATCAAAATTCGGATTGTTTAGATTTTGATGGTCTTAATTTTGATGTGGTCAACTATTCTGGGTTGTTAACATCTTGATCGTCATCAGATGGATTACGTTTGACAAAATAATTGAATGTTTGAAAAAATGTCGAGCAATTTTCGAAGTTCCTAATGTTAAAACCTAGCTACAATTGGCCCATCAACAGTTGACGTTGACCCTGGATTGATTTTATGCTTTTAAATTGAAATATTGAGGAAAATTACTATTATTATTTTTAACCCGATTTTTTAGGTCTTATTGTAATTGAAAACCAGGCTTTTACAGTCTATCGACCTACGACGGATGAGGGAGGGAACATCAGCAAAATCCGTTTTGAGGTCTAGAAGACCAATAAGACCATTTTTGGCAATGTCAGATATTTATTTTTATTTTTTCCCGATCACTAAAATCATTTTCTCTGCGCGATACCGACCAAAATCGCTCAAATTCGGTAAATCGGTTCAGTTTGGCGGCAGGTTAGATATATGTGAGTGGGGATGACCTCGGGGTCAAAATGCAGACATGCTCAAATTTGGGGAAGGAGATGCTGAGGGGCCAAACACGCAATAATTGTTTCTATTTGAACCAATCGATATAGGATCCCAAATTGTATAATATATTCAAAAATCAACTCCCTATGTCAATTAGGAGGAGAGATATGAGGGGGCTTTTCTCTTTTTGACCTTGAAGAAGGCCTGTTCCGTACTTACCTCCCCACTAAAATGAGCTAGGAACTTGAAATTTGGTTTGCATATTCAGTAGGGGTGCTAAATGTGCATTTCTGCGGTACTGACTTTTCAGCTCCATAGCACCCCCTTCCATTGTCCCCCTCCTCATAGCCAAAAAAATGTGTTTTTTGGTCGGGTTTTCCATTTTTTTTTTTCATTTTTTGAGCTTGTTCCTCGCATAACTCTCCTCCAAATAGGGCTAAGAAGATGAAATTTGGTTTGTACATTCAGTATGGACCCTAGCTGAATGTGCCTTTTGAGCTTCTCAACTTTTCAATGCCATTTCATCCTCTCACAGCTTCAAATATAAATGATTTTTTTTCGTTTTTTCTAATTTTTTGATTTTGTTCGTTGCACAACTCCTCTTCAAATTGTGCTAGGAACTGGAAATTAGGTATATGCCTGTAGTAGGGGCCTTAGATTTACCTTACGAGGTGTCTCGACTTTCCAGCCTCATCACACCTCCTCACAGCCCCAAATATGTGGTTTTTTGGTGGGTTTTTCTTATTTTTTGAGTTTGTTCCTCGGATAACTCTCCTCCAAATTGGGCTAGCAAGTTTAAATTTTGTATGCTCATTTATTAAGGTTGCTAAATGTGCCTCATGGGGGTTTCAACATTTTAGCTTCATTTAACCCTTCCTACCCTTAATTCTGATTTGGTTCGATACGTAGCAAAATCATTCAGATTCGGCCAGCATCCTTGGATTGGCCGTAGGTGAGATATATATAAATGGGAATGACCTTGGTTCAACATTCAGACATACTCAAATTCGGATGAGGGGTGTGCTGTGGGGTGAAAATCAGAAAATTGTTTTTTTTTTTTTAGCCAATCGGTCTCGTTTGTCAATTCAGAGGTCAGATGGAAAGGAGGGTTTATCTTCTCGGCCTCGGAAAAACCCAATTTCTCGTACCCCCCCCCCCCTACCACTCACCATTGCGAGGTTGTGAGGCTAAACCGAGGAACTACCCTTGTACTTCACCTGCCAACTGATCTAGGAAAGTAGTTTTTAGATACGTAGTACGACTTTCGAGCCTTCATCAATCGGCTTAAAAACGAATCATTTTCTCAAATTTTGGACATGGTTAAATTTCCGCTCAAGGCCATCACTTCTAAAGGTTGAGCTAAAAGCCAGTAAGTAGCTGAAACCTGAAAAAGCAAACAGCGGATACAGAATCCTATAATGAATTTACCTGTCAAATTTCAGCCGCTAGCTGAATTCTAAAGGGGGAGAGAAAGGGGGGGAGTTTCATTGTGCCGATTAGTCGACAGAGTGGGTCATCTAAGAAATTTGTATAAAAGTTCATTTTTCACTTTGTTGAGAAAGTTGAAACCTTTTGAAAAGCAGGCCTCCCTCTCTCCCTCATTTTGAGAACAGGGATTTCTCATTTTACGTAATAGTGGAAAGTACCATGCAAAAAAAATGCTACTGAAAGTAAATTAGGCAGATTTTTGAAAATTATTTGTGTCAATTGAAAATTTTCAAAAATGATTTTCTGAACTTTTTAGCTCCTCCGCACAACCTCCCGGGTAAAAAAGTCGAAGCAGTAAAAATATTAGTTTTTTATTAATTTCCAAAAAAAAACATACTTTGCACCCTGTTGCCCCCCTCCCCCTGAAAAGAGGACAAAATTTGCATGGAGTTTAGGGAAGTTCGGATGTATTAACGAAATTTCCGCTTTGCGTGAATTTTAACTGGATTTGGGGAATTTTTGAGCTAAAAATGACGATTCGAATTGCATTACTTTTTACATGCGAAGGAGACTAGTGTACCATAATTTCACCCTACGTGAAATATCAAATACTTCCTGATATTAAAATTTTTTAATTATTTTTGTTTTCTTCGACGTGTCAAGATTGCACGTATAATATTTTACACGTATTTAAATTTCTTCGAATTGAAAACCTACTAATTTCTGCTTACTCGTAACTAATTTGTTAATCTACTATTAAACTTGAACGTGTTTTCCAACTGCTTTAATTAATAGAAAGAAGAAGAACGAAAAAAAAAAAAAAAAAAAAAAACCCAAACGAAAAAAAAAAAAAAAAAAAAAAAAAAAAAAAAAAAAAACTCCAAACGACCATGAAAAATCTAATAGTACGCTACGTAAAAACAAGCGGTCGGTCGTAGATATTGCATATCGTAGGGCAGCGCCGGCGCGGTTTGGCTTCGGCTTCAAAATGAACACCACGCGTATTGAAATCGCAATCGCATCCAATTACAAATACCCCGAAGATACGACGATAAATTATAGTCGACCTAATATTTAAAAACAGTGCCAATAAATTTTACGAATTCGTTTAACCAAATGGAAGACCTAATGATCGGGCCACCTTCACAAACAGTATACCCGCAGAGGCGCAGACGACCGCTACGACCAGCGCTTTATACGAATAAAACATACGGTACGGTCGTGCGCTACTTGCGGTATGCATAGCTACAGAAAGTTGAGGTGGAAAACGGTGGGCGAAATTCATTTACCGAGGGTCATAAGTCCCAAAACGATTTCCCATTTAACACGTATACCGAATCCGCCCTTCGTATGTTAACACGTTTTAATTTTACCGTAAAGTCTGCTGTAACACGGCGTTTACGCGTCGATATATTCTAATAAATCATTTTCAGAACATCTTGCTAAAACACAAATTAAGTTCACGACTGTTGAACATTTTACTGGTGGTACGCGGTACGCGTTACGGGCGACACGACGAGTTGTTCGGTATCACTCATTGCCGCATATTGTACCTACGTCTGATCGTCTACTCTACGTACATTGGTAGTGTGTGACACGATGACTGGATACGTACCAAGAATCTTTCACGAATCATTTACCAATTTTTTAATAAATTGAAACATTTGCTTTTTAAAACGCGCGAAGTGGTTGTTTTCTATGGTTAACATGACCACAAATATGTTTACGTTGAAGCTATGTGAATGTGAGATATGTATGCAGCGGTATACGTGTGAGAGAAATTCGTATCTAAAGATGAACTTGACGTTTAAGCTTTTTACTTATAATTTTTCATTTTTATTTTTCATACGAATGACATTTTAAACGGTTAAAATGTTGAACGGAAGAGTACATTAATTATAACGTATTCGAAAACAGCTAATGTGACCAGACCCGGGGCATGGTTTCCTCTTAGTATTTTGTCCTTGTCCTAAAACTGGAAAATTTGATAACTATTCGAGCGTTGGACCCAAATTCAGCTTATTACTGGGAGGAGGGGAGGATTCAAAATCCAAAATTTTGGTGTCAATTTAGCAAGCTTCACAATTGTTCTAGACCTTGCTCGTTGGAAACCCCATATACTGAATTTGATACTAATTTGTATGCTATTTACAAAATTTTGAAATTTTAATACTCCATTTTGAGGCTTAATTTCACTCCAAAAAAATGAAAACTCTCATCAGCTTAGAAGTACAGATTTTAGACTTCATAAATCGCCGTCAATGTTCAAAATTTGTCAAGTTTCGGGTTTTGAACCTATCCTTCAGGAGCCCAATTCGGGACCAACTCTCAAATGGTTGTTAAAATCAAATTCCGCGATCACAAAAATTCCTGTATTAGACGCATTTCGCTGCAATTTATACCTCGCTTACATAGTTGCATATTATTTACTTCGAGATGAATTTTTAAGTGTCACTTTTTTTTCATTTCATCGTACCTTCCCCCCGTGACCACCCGGGAAAAATGTAAAAAAAAAAACGAATATTACTGTTTTAACACTACAACATTAGTCTGAACCAATTTTTCGAATTTTATAGCATCACGAACTTATCCCTCGAGAAACGTACAAATTTTTGAACGGCACTCTCCCTTCTATTTTGAGAAAAAGAGTCGGTCCAACATTATTCTCATTTTACATAACAATGGAAAGTACATACTATGCAAGAAAAATGCTACTAAAAGTGAATTAAGCAAATTTTTGAGAATTATTCTTGTCTGTTATTTTACTCGGAGGACGTTTTGTATTTTGAATAATCAATTACAATAATAACTTTCAGTTGAAACAGTCTTTAAAAACAAACATAACAATTGAAAGTTTAGGTAATCGCGTATTGCTGCAACCCCCCCCCCCTCAATCGATGACTGATTGTAAAATGAAAACAATAATTATTTACAAAAAAGTAATATTTTTAACCTGATTTTCTATGGCATATTGTCAATGATAACCCAGGGTATTACTGTCTATCGATCTATGATGGAGGGGGGGATCAACAAAATCCGCTTTTGGGTCCTAGAAGACCATTGATACCATTTTTGGCCATGCCAGATATTTATTTATATTTTTTATCCCCCCCTTCCCCAGTATTAAAATCATTTACTCTCCTCGGTGCTAACCAAAATCGCTCCAATTTGGTCAATCGGTTCAGTTTGGTGGCTATTTGATACATATGAGTGGGGATGACCTTGGGTCAAAATTCAGATATGCCGGAATTTGGGGAAGGAGGGTGCTGAAGGGTCAAAATTACAATTATTGTTTCTATTAGAACCAGTCGATAGAGGATCCAAAATTGTATGGTCAATTAGGAGGGGAGATATGACAGTTTTCCCCTCTTTTGACCTTGAAAAAGAGCAGTTCCTCCTCTATCCCCCCACCAAATGAAATCTAGTATGTACATTTGATAAGAGCCTTAGATGTACCTTTTGGGAGTTTCGACTTTTCAGCTCCATTGCACTCCCTCACAGTACCGAAGATGTGTTATTTTTTGAGTTTGCTCCTCTTATAACTCTATTCCAAATTCATTTAGGTAATTGAAATTTAGTATCTACATTTAGTAGGGGCTCTAGATATGTCTTTTGGAGGTCTTGACTTTTCAGTCCCATTGCATTTCCTCACAGCCCCAAAAAGGTGTTTTTTTGGTCGTTTTTTCATATTTGTTGAGTGTGTTCGTCGTATAACTCCCCTCCAAATTGAGTAAGAAAGTTGAAATTTGGTGTGTAAATTTAGTGTAGGTCGTAGATGTGCCTGGGGGGGGGGGTTGACTTTTTAGTTCCGGTGAACCCTTTCTACCCTTAATACTAAATCATTGCGGATGCTGGTTTTACGCGATCTTTAAAAGTGATTTTTTTTTGAACGCTACAACTCCCCACTACCTTTTTTGGAAAAAAGTTGAAAAAGTAAAAATGCTCGCTTTTCAATGCTTTACAACTTTTATTTCTACATATTTTTCGTTATTCCATTATTTCAGAAGTAATTGCCCAAAAACCAAATTTCCGCCCCCTTGCCCCCGCCCCTCCAAGGGGGAAAATATGCATGGAATTTTTAGGGAAGTTCGGGAACATGAAATACATACATACTCCGCAGCACTTTTAAATGAAATTTCCGTTTTCCGTGAATTTTGATCGGGTTAAAACCTAAAAAGCTTGTAACAACTGTCGAAGTAGATTTGACTATACACAAACATACCATTGACTTTCAACATGAAATCAAAAAAAAGGTACCCCTTTGAAAATTGAAACTCTCTACGCGACGTGTTTTTTTTTTAACTTGGCCCTTAAATAGGTTATCAATGTCCAATACCTATCAATTAACATGTCAAATGAAGGTTTTCCACTACACCATGCTTGGCTTTTTATAGGTACTTTTGATTCGAGCAGAAAATTAGATTTATTTAGCGAAGAGAAAGTTTTTCTTTCGTTTAGCGGAAGAACTTCGTTTTTTTTACCCGTCAATCGAAATCCGCTGTCTTTGCTTTCTTTCCCCCTATTTCTTCGTCTATTCGATAAACGACTTGGGCGAGCTAATGATGTAAATTAATAATATCGCTTCGACATTAAGAATTCCCTTAGTTGTGAAGCCGCGTTCCGTTAAAATGGAAGGAAGGGTAGCCGGACTCTGATGTTTTTTTTTTTTTTAAGTCAAACTTATCGAGGCACAATTGGCGAACTGTGAAATCGGAAGAAAACGTTTATGTATACATTTTCATGGTACGTCGATTCGTGTTTTTCGAAATAATTTGACGGGTAAGCGTTGTCGCCATGAAAGAGACAGAGAGACAGATATCCGCCAAGTTATCGCAAGGGATCTGGTGATTGTGACAGTGAATAAGATTATGGACGACTTTATTGTATACTGTTTGTTGGTGTGTTTTGGTTTTCCACTTTCGAAGCTAAATTAAAATATAGCAAGCTTTCAAGTCTAGTTAATTACCTACGTTGTTTCCTCTTATTTTTTGCCAATTTTTTCAATAAATTAATCTATTTATAAAATACTAAATTACCAAACTCATCAAGTTCGATCCCAAATTGAGCTAGCAGATTATTATTTAGCATGCCAACTTGGTGGAAATTTTACATGTGCTTGTGAGGGAGAAAGGAGTGGGTTTGACTATTCATTCCAAAGCTAACCTCTCGTGAAAAAAAAACCACGTGTAAAAATTCGTTCAGCCTCAAAATTTTCGAAAAATCGTTGTTGACAATATGAAGATTGTATAGAATTCTTAAACTCGCATAACATCACTTGATTACGATTAATTTGACGACACAGCATCGAAAACTTTTTCGCCAACTTTTACCTAAATATTCGAGTATAAAATCGAAGCAAGCAAGGCGTCAATCAGTAACCGATTGTATACGACATTGAACTTCCTTCGGCGCTAAAATTACCCCATTAGAGGCTTATTTTATTCGCAATAAAGCTGTAAAAATATTTCTGAATATGTCCGTTGATTGGTTGCCATTATCGATGGTTGAAGTCGTAGCTCGAAATACTCTAGGGATAGGTTACGTACCGTACGGTCGTTTTGCCAAATACGAAGACGGCGACGAGGGTTAAAACCTATATAACGCTATGGGATGTTTTTATTGCTTATTATGGATTTCGAAGGGATGTGTATCTACCCTTTTCTTCTTATTATCAGCTAACTGCTTTATAAAAACTTTCGTTTAAAAAGTTTGGAAAACGTTTTTAATAACCAACGAGCAAATTGCAACGAAGGGCCTGAATTATACGCTGCATTTTAGAAGATTTTGAGTTTTTATTTATCGATGTTAAATGTTGGCTTTTTTCAACGAATGAACGAAAAATTATAGTGTAATTGAATTGATAGTAAATCGATCTTGAATTTTTCAATCGAATATTTCCAATTAGTCCAGTGAAAATTAGCATTAAACAACGGAAAAATAGATGGCTAAAATTTTTTTTCACATGATTGTAGTACAACACCTCCTGGAAAACTATCAAAAATCGGGTAAAATTGGACTGGTGCTTCGTCTCCAATATCCACATTTTTGCCCCAAAAACAGGCTTTGTACCAATAACTTTTCCTTTAACTTTGTTCCTAAAAGCGATGAAGAAAAAAAGTCGGATCAAAAAATGTAGCTGGTTAAATTTCCAACTAAAAAGGTAATTGAATATTTTTTTCAAAAATCAATTGAAACACCTTAAAATCAGTTTGAAAGTTGAATTGGAACATAATACGAATGACCCAGAGTCAGATAGTTGTGAAAACTGCGCTGAGAATAAATATATTTTTTTAAATAAAATAATTTTAAAATATTACTTGCATATTGTGTCTTTATTCAGACAGCAATTACTTTAACATGAGGTAACAGAGCATTTAGTCTATGTAATTTATGTAAGTATGCTGAAAGAAAATTGAGCCCGCGTGTCTACGAACGTTGACCGCTGGCTCTCGCGACGCGACAAAAATATTACGCGGAACATCACATTAGCTCATAACGAATCCTTTTCAAACTAATTTTTAAGTGTTTTAATCGATTTTTGAAAAAAATATGTAATCATCTTTTTTATTGGAAATTTGACCAGCTACGTTTTTTGATCCGACTTTTTTTTTCTATCGCATTCAGGAACAAAGTGAGATAAAGTTATTAATGAAAAATCTGTTTTTGGGGCAGAAATGGGGATATTGGAGATGAAGCACCAGTCCGATTTTGGATATGTTGTTCCGGAGGTGGTATACTAAAATCCTGTGAAAAAATTTTGGCCATAAATTTTTACGATACTTCGTCACTTTTTGTGCTAATTTGACTGGACTAAATATGTATTGAGTTGAGTTTTTAATTCAGATAAAAAATTTAGGCTATCGGTCAATTTAAGCAAAAGGTCGTCTTTTACAGAATTTCAAAGTGAAAAACAATTCGTGTAAGAATCTATTTGCTACAAATGTGGAATGGAAAAGCCATTTCATTGTTGGTAGAATTTATCTGACCGAACTAGAAGCCTCTATTTGGAAACATTTACCCTCAGGCAGGCTTATTAACTTTCAACAACTGAAACCATCTCTTGGCCGTCTTTGGCTCAAGGCAATTCCCTTTGCAGAATGGGTCAGAAAAAATTTTTTCTTCTCGAAAAATAACATGGAATATTATCTCCATTCATTGCCGAATTGCAAATTGTACTCGGAGTGTTGAAGGAGTGAAAAAAAGAACATATTACTGGAGCAAAGTCAGTATCGAAGTGCATACGAGTAACAGGGAGGAAAACATTTATAATACGCGGAGTGTTTTTGTTCGGTCTCGTATTATGTAGATGGAAACACGTGCTCTCAATTCTTCGCGTATAAAATTTTTACAATTATGGTATCGAGTTGAAAAAGTTCAATGTTTTTCGTAGATGTAAAAATAGATTTAAGTACCTTTATCCGCGCGCGTATACGAAGTATGTATGTTTCAAAAGTAATGTACCCACGTTACATTTAATTAGGTATTTCCGTTCGGACAGAACATGTTAAAAGCAATATTGAATTTCCTATTCTTAAATACTCAATGTACATAGAAGCTTATACGTATAATGGTTTTTTTTTCGCTGCTGTGTATATGTAGTGTACCTTCCCCAATATGGCTTTCTCTGTTTATCGCGTATCTGCGTGCGTAATGTGTTTAGATGGCACATGCGTGTGATAATATGCCGCTGATGGATACGAGACTTATGCTAGCATGTTTGAGTGATGGTACCTACGCGTGTGTGGTAGTTCTGCTGCTATGGAAGAAACTGGATTGTTAAGTTTTTGGTCAATTTTACACTGAAGTGAGATTTCTGCTGATTGGAGATGTAGATGTCGGTTCATTGACTTTTATTTCTAATGGTTATCCCCTTCGATCTATTCGATTAGGTTTGTAGAAAAAGTCGAGCATTATTCAAAGAATATTTTTGTATTTTATTAGGAAGTAGTCTTCTGTCGTGAATATGAAAGGGTACCTACGATTGAAATAAATTATTTGGCCCTATCCTCAAATTTCGAAAATTACCGACGAACGTTGTTGGAGGTTATAAAGACAAATTTTTGAGCGCAATAACCACCACCACCCCTCCCACCACACCTATGTCTTCCGCGATGGTAAAAAAAAAACTCTTTCTTGTTAAAAACTAGTCATCAAGAAGTGTTTATGCTATGAAATTGAAACCAACGATAACGTTTAAGGGGAAGACGGGGCTATATATTGCGAAAAACCTCAAAAAGATATGGTAAAAATTTCAGCTCCTTAACTTAATTTTCTAATCTTGCAAAATTCATTTAGAGTTGGAAAATTTTCAAAAAATAGAATAAAGAATTTTTTTTTTAATTTTCTAGCAATGGAATTATTGTACATATTTGGACTCAAAAGGATCGTTGTTGGGAAATTTTTATCATTTCCCTTTTTCTCAAGTTTTTTTAAAAAAATATCACTTTTTACGTTTTTATACAATTTTTTGAAAACCCACAAAGGAAGTTTTTGAGAATTGCCCTCCCCCCCTCCCCTCCGAAACGGATTTGGACATCAAATTTAGATGATTAAGGGCGATTTTTCGGTCATTTTTCAAGCAAATTTCCTTCATGTTTTTTCAGAAAATTATGAAAAAACGTAAAAGTGACATTTTTTAAAAACACCTGAAAGATTTTGAGTTCAAATATGTACCTACATTTCGATTTTGTAAAAATTTTTAAAATTTTTCCTACTTGAAGTGAGTTTTTTAAAGTAAAAAAAATGAGTTAGTGGGCTGAAATGTTCACCACATCCTTTTGAGCTCATTTTGCAACTATTGTGACCCTTCTTTTTTGCAGATTTTCAAAAAAAAAAGCAAACAGTGAGGTCATAATAATTGAGAAATGACCTCCAAAGTACGTGGTAAAAATTTCAGTTCTCCAACTCAATTTTTTAAACTTGTAAAACTCACTTTAAGTTCATTTTTTTTTTTTAATTCAAATAAACCTTTTTTTTTTGAAAATTTTTTTCAAAACTGTAATTATTATTTATTTTTAAACTCAAATTGATAATTAGCAACAAGTTTTTGTCATTACCACTCTGAAGAAGAAAATTTTTAAAATGTCTCTTTTTACGTTTTTCACAATTTTTTTGAAAAAACTGCGAAAGCAAATTTATTTTTGAGAATCGCTCCCCTCCCCTTCCGTGAAATGTTTGTAGAACATCAATTTTAGACGATTAATCGTAATATTTTAATTTTATGCCCTAAAGATGATTTTTCAGGATCACTCAAAAAGGGTACTTTTTTTTGGTATTTTAAAATAAATTTGTTAAAAATTGTGAAAATAATTTTTCGACGAGAAAATTTCATCACAAGGGACACATTTCATATATTTTAAACTCGCAAAAGCAATTTTTCATGTTGTTTCTCTTTTTTTGGACCTTTTATGCTGTTTTTTTTTTATGCTGGAATACAATTTTAAAAATCTACGAGAAGGATTGGAACGTTTCAATCAGGGGATATTTGAGGAGCAAGCTTATCGCAAATATCAACACCTTCGTTACCTTGAATGTTCTGGTGCGAAGATATCCAACATAGAATGATTTGGTGAAACGACAGTGTAAGGTTTTCAGCTATTTTTTAACCAATGGGGTGTTTTTTCTTACCAAAATTTTTGGTAATAACGTGCGATGCCAATAAAGAGTCGGTGAAAATAACTGATTTACAGTTACGGAAGCCTGGAATATACATGTGTAAGGGAGATTTTTATATCATACAGTTCGGCTAATAGATTTGTGATTTGTCTGGGAAGAGGGTACTCTGGCACTTGATCGAATATAACTGGAGAGGTGCAAAATATGATCATTGAACATTCCGCTAAAATTCAAAATGTTTAATGGATTATATCGCCATCGTGATTTTGATTTGTACTCCGTGAAATAGTGAAAATGACTGAAAGGTTTTGAATAATTGAACGAGTCCGTCATGTCATCTACACCTCACGTGTTAATCAACCCTTTTTTAGCAGACTGTTGAAAAGTACAGAAGATGGTATTAGTCGAATTATTATTCAGTAATCGTCAGTAGGTGGTAAACGCCACTCAACGTACTATGATTTTTCAAATAGACTTAAAAGCCTGTTTTCAACCCTTTCGGCCAGACGTGTATTGTGTATCTGTCAATCGACATTCGTACAAATGTGATCTTCGATACGAACTATACGAAGCGATATCCTACTTTCCATCGTGTATCGTATGCCTTTTATCTATCAGATACGGTTGTTTCGTGTTAATTTGTCGTTGTACAGCTGGGTATCTATGTGTAGAAAATTATCCTCAGTTGATACACAACGCAAATCAATACAATCGAGGATACATTCTCGGAGAAAACTTTGAACTTTGAATACGTACTAATTTTTCAAGTGACCTTCAAATTACCAAAAATTAGTAAAATGTGAGTACAAAAGAGTCGAATTGAGAAGGTAGGCCGATATTCGAATTCAGGGTGATTAGATGGGTGGGGGTAGGAGATCAAAAAAGTAAGTTATTCATTATGAGCGACCTCAAATTTGTGAGAATTTATATGTCAATTCATTTTTTCAATTTCTTTGAATTTTGACTAGGTTTTTACGGGGAGGGGGAGATGTTGGATGCGTGAAAAAGTAAGCCAATATTCTAACTCAGCGTCTTCAAATTGGTAAAAATCGATATGCCAGTTCATTTTTTTTTTTTTTATAGAGTCTTGACTAAAATTGTGATCCCCTGTGCCCCATAGGGGTACTAAGATCCTACTTTGAAAATTAATTGGTTGAAACGAGCATGAAAAGTTCTCTTTATGGTAATTTTTTCAAATTTTTAAATGGTAACTTTTAACCTTTATACTCATTATGAAAAGTTGAGCTTTCATCATAAAATATTAGCTTGATTTCGAATCTCCTTTGCATTACCTATGAAACTGCTCAAACGGAGTTATTTTCTGTCCAACTAATCTCGAAGTATGAGCCTTCAAGGTTTGGCTGTTTGACCAAAAATCGCAATTGCTCCAAAATTACAAGGGTCAGCATCCATCACCCTGAATGATTATTCCTTCACTAGACCACCAAGGGGAACTTAGCATAGACTTTTAAGGTTTAAAGCCAAAAAAAATTCACCGAAAGGGGGAATTCCATATACAAGTACTGTGAAGTATGTATTTCAGTATTCCCGGACTTTCCTAAAATTCATACATATTTTATTTTCCTTTCGGGGAGGGAGGGGGCAAGAGGTTTCAAATTTTGGTTTTTCGGCAATAACTTTTTAAATGTTGAAACAAAAGTTGTAGAGCACCAAAATACAAACATTTTTATTTCTTTGACTTTTCTACCAGGAGGTGGGGGGGGGGCTACGGCGTGTGGAAATGAGTCACGTTTGAAAATTTCCCCCAGACAGAAATAATTGTCAAAAATCTGTTTCATTCGCTTGCAGAAGCGGTTGTTTTGCATAGTACTTCCCACTAATTATGTAAAACAAAAAAAAATGCGAGAACAACCACTTTTCTCAAAGTAAGGGGTTGGAGCCTCTGCTGGAAATGTTGCAGCTTTCTTTACGTGTAAATCGGTTGCATTAAAAAATTCGAAAAATTAGTCCAAACAAACGTTATAGAGCATCAAAAAACAAACATTATCGTTTTTTTAATTTTTTCTACAGATGGTCATGAGGAGCAAGCTATGGAGAAAACAAAAAAATTATATCATTAATTGCATTACGGTAATGTGAGGCAGACATAAATTCCAGTCAGCTAAAAATCTAAAAAATTCTATTCTGAGGTTTTTATTGACGCAGAACACGATTTTCGCAGCAATTTCATCTCTGGACTCAAACTAGGTTCAACTTATTAATTAATGAGAGATAATCTAACATTATATTTTTTGCTTTCTTCATGGCTCTCCCTCATAACCACCTAGAAAAAGAATTGAAAAACGAAAACGTTCGTCTTTTAATGCTCTACAACGTTTCTTTGAACCAGTTTTCCAAATTTTTCATTGTAATCGATCAACGCTCAGAGAAAGCCAAGATTTTTTCAGAACAGGTCCCTTCTTTTCTCTTTGAGAAAAAGGGTTGTTCTTGCAATTTTTCTTATTTTACGTAGTAGTGAGAGGTACTATGCCAAATAATCGCTCCTAAAAGTGAATTAAACGAATTTTTGGAAAATTATTTATGTTGGTGGGAAATTTTCAGAAATGATTAATTTGCGCACCCGCCAACTCTCGTCTCCCCCTTCTCCTCCCTAAAAAAACTCCTTGGAGAAAAAAATCCAAGTAGTAAAAATGTTCATATTTTGATGCTCTACAACTTTTGTTTTGACATTTTTTTTAGTAAGTATGTTATTTAGAAAGTTATTGCCGAAAAACCAAAATTTACACCCCCCCCCCCGGTCCCTCCAAAAAGGGGTTAAAATATGCATGAATTTTAGGGAAGTTCGGGAATTATTGAAATATACACTCTACAGTACCTACATTCGAAATTTCTGCTTTTCTTGAATTTTGTTCGGGTTTAGGTGTTTTGTTGAACTAAAATGACTGGCTCACAAAAAATTTTTGAGTGAAATCGGAAGATCAGAGGTACTTTTTGGGTTGCTGCTTTTATACGGAATGCGCCATGATGTATCTCTGTTCACAAGGTGAATTTTTTAAGTTTCCGTGTACGTAGATAATAATAATAATGTGATTTTCGTACGTATCCCACATTTCTGTTCAATTCGTTGAAAAATACATCCACGTGGTTATGTTTGTGTATGTGGAAAATTTCACTGTTCAGAATTTAAAAAAATATAGAATACGTGGCAGGTCGTCGAAAAAGTATGTCGAATTTTTCCTGTTGGCTGAATAGGTAAACTAAAATATACCATACGTACCCCGTACCGAAAACACATTTTGCTCGAGAAATTTTATTCGATCAATGGATACGTACTGAGATGGGTTTTCTTTCGATGATAAGAAGAGAAATTCACGCTTGACCGGATTATATATACGTTCATTGGTATACACTACGATTATATTTGGTGGCGTGTAGTTGGCCTAAATGTAATTGTATACTGTATTTTTAAGTATACGTCGACACGTGTATGTGTGTGTGGGTTCGTGTATACCGTGTACGTGTAGTAGTAAATAGATAGTATAACAAAGTAAATTCCTTTATGATATAAATTTTCGCCATAAAAGATTCGACTTAGCGCCAGTTTAAGCGAAAATACTCGAAGTGGTAGCGGGTTTGTGAAATTGGAAAAACATTTCGGTACGAATTTTCCGACCGTTTTCGACTTTACTGTGTGCATAAGCGTTATCGATACCTTTTACTTTACTTTTTCGTCGCCGTCGTCATCGTCGTGGTTGTCATCGTGATGGTGAAAGACTATGCCATGATTCGATGGTAGTGTTCGTTGTTGCGTTAGTTGAAGAAGGATGAATAAAAACAAACTGAATGTTTGCCTTATATTACCTAACTTAGGAGGGGGAGAGGGGAGGGGTTTCAAGTGTTGGGGTTTTTATAATTAATTGGCGTTATTTTGATCTGCAGCTTAAAGTAGGTATTATATTACTTACCCGGTTCCACTTTCAAATATCGCGTATTTATAGATCTCGAATATTTTCGAGAACTTTGTGTATTTGACCAGAGGCAACTTAGGTTATATTTTGGGTGAATTGATTGGTTACTGTGAGTATCTATATTTGAACATGGCTGGAACGGTGCGTAGTCGATAAACCTTTTATAAAGTCATCGAAAATAGCATCGTAAATGTGTAATTATACTTAATTCGAGAGTTGTCTCGGGTAATGAAGGGTTACAGCTCCTCCTATATAGGTTATTTGTACGCCTACATTTTTATTTATTGGAAATGTGATTTATAATGAAACGATCAGGTGGTCTTCGGACTATGTACAAGTACCAGTGATGTGGTTTCATTCCATTTTTTGATTGCGGTATGTATTGATAGAGATGTATTTTCTCGTTTTATTATCGGATTATTCTGGTTGAAATTTTTTAACCAATATGAGGCGAGTATTGATACATTATTTTGTGAAATTATTTAATCAATATGCGCCCAGTTGCCTACTGAGGAAAAATATCTTCTTTTTCTAGCCTCCGATATGCAAGAAATCGTTAGCCCATATCAAAGTTGAATATTAGAGTGGGTAGTTTTTGGATTTTTTCGAATCTTAAATCGTAACAAGGCACTGGAGTTATAAAATGGGCTGAAATGAAGATGGTGAAAATTTTATTCTCGACCCTTGTAGACATTTTACTCGGTATTATAATGGCTCGAATGTTTGAAACAAATTTTTGAAATGCAGAGAACATTTTTACCAAACGCTATTTCTTGCCAAAAAGGCCATCTAAGACGATTTTCGAACTCGAGTCTTCTTTTTTAAAATAATGGAATGGAAATATTATTTCCACGTAGTAACCCATCTGCCTACTTTTTTTCAATGTCCGAGTTCATGAAAAAATTACACTTTTGATCTGAAATGGAAGGCTCTGGTAGAGCTGAGAAAAGAAGGATTCAGATGAATAATTTTCTACCTCAAATTTCCTATGGGAAGCTTCTACTTGCTTTTTCCAGAGTTGCATTTCAGGTTGGCAGGCCCTTTAAGATCATTTTTGCCGATGTCAGATATCCGTTCTGTTTTTCTCCCCACGAAGAATAAAATTATTCGATCTGCTTGATATTGATCAAAATCACTATAATTCGGTCAATATGCTCGGTATGGCGGCAGATTAGATATTGTGGAGTGGTGATGACCTCTAGTTGAAATTTAGTCATGTCCAAATTTAAGTAAGAGGATGCTGAGAGGCCTAAATCGCAAAAAAAATTCCAAAGTTGTATAAATTATCTGAAAATCAGCTTCCCAGGTCAATTAAGAGGGGAGATATGAGGGGGATTTCTCTCTATGGCTTTGAAAAACGACTGTCCCTGCCCCATGTACCTTCTAAATTGACGTAGGAAGTTGAAATTTGCTATGCCCATGGATGTGTCTTTTGGGTGTCTCGACTTTTCATACAGCACGCCAGCTACAAAAATGTATATTTTACCACCCCCCCCCCCCCACAAAAATGTAGTTTTTTACTCAGTTTTTTATTTTTTGATTTTTTTCTTCGCTTCACTCCACTTTTAATTGACCTAGGAAGTTGGAATTTGGTATGTCCCCTTACCTTAGTAGGTGTCCCAAACGCTCCTTTTGGTGGTTTCAACTTTTCATTCCCATTGCATCACTAGAGGTAATATTTACTCCTCCTTCGAACAAAACTTCCACCTGAGGTAGATTTTTTCATATCTTGATGAAAATTTTCCATTTCGTAAATTTCACTCCCCATTGTGAGGATCAAAGTGAAATTTAAAAAAAAATAATTGAAAACATCTGATGAGAAATTTGGTTTGCAAAATTATTTGTCTGAACTTTTTTCTCTTCCCACCTTTAAGTTCAACAGTACAGTCGAAACTATTGGCGGAGTTTGGTGATTTGGAGGGGAGGGGGCTAAGCCGCGCTATGGTAAACAAAAATAACGAAATGAATATTTTTAACAATGTTTTTGTTATGGGCGGGGGAGGGTTGGTTCGGAGTTTAATTTTTGATGCTAAATTACATGAATGTCCGAGCGAAGCAAGGGTGAAATTTTGAAAAAAAATCGGATCTTCAATGGAAAAAATGTGCACTTCTCAAAGTTTTTGCTACAATTTTGCACGTTTTACGAGGAAAAGTTAGTTTTTAGTAGATTAACAGAACCGTTTTAAAATGTTATTAAAATTTCAATATTTTTATCAATTTTTAAGAAATGAATTTGTTTCAAAAATTTCTCAATTGTTTATTTGATATTTATCATACACAGAAAAACTTACTAGGGGACTAAATCAACACCCGGGGCGGAGAAGAGGGCATAGCCCTGCCGCCTCCTCACTCCTGCCTATGGTCGACACCTCGGTTTTCAGAGTGGATTTTAACTACAGAAAGAGGTACCATTCGAGTTGTCGGGTGCACATTTCGGTTTACTGATGAGAAAACCACTCTATACAGGGTGTTTCGCATTAACCTCACTTCCCTTATACCAGAGATAAGTCAACTCACGAGACTTACATGTATAATGGTTAACATACCCAAAAAATCAAAGGGGCTGAGATATGCTATTTTCAAAATTTCATAAATATATTGAATATCAAAAAATGGAAAATTTCACAATTTTTTTTCTATTGTGAAGCAATTTTCTGGGTTTTATGGTCAGATTCTTGAGGGGGGGGGGGTAAACTGACATTCATTTTAAAGATTTTTAATGGAGAGCTCGTAATAACTTTTTCCAAAGTTATCCACAAGAAGCTGAAAAAATCGAAAATTTTCAACTGAATCGTTTTATAATTATATTTTTACCAGTTTGCGAACCAATTCATTCTCACTTTTGATTTTTCTACCACAGTCGCTCACTTATATCCCTTGCCTAATGGCGCAATCGTTTTGTTTCTCTCGCATTTACCTTTAAAATTGGAATTAATTTTTCACTTTTTGCTAAAAAAAAAAAGGATTAAAAATTTGTTTTCTTCAATTTACATATTTTTTCTCTGTGTACATGCAACGCTCGGGGTAATTACCTAAATTACTGAGGCGATGGTGCTCTACCGTTCATTTCAAAATTTTTTATCATGACTTTTGTATTAACTTCGTCATATTTTACTAACCAGCTCACCCCCACTCTAAATTTTTATATCACATATACTCGAGAATATATACTGTGTTTTAGAGCAAACACAGAATTTTTATCGTTATTAATTTTTTTCTATGATTTTTCAAAGTGAGTAGAAAGTTTAGGTGAAAATGATATTTTGAAAGTAGCATATCTTAGTTCCTTCGATTTTTTGGGTTTGCTAACCATTATACATGTAATTTTCATTAGTTGACCCAAAACCAATGTAAGGGAAGCGAAATTAATGCGGAACACCCTGCAAAAATATGATGAAATTTTGCTTTCTTGCTAATTTTATTGGGTTCGACGTATAAATATGCTAAAATAACTAGGGCCAAAATACGATAATTAGCACGTTAGCGTGTGTATTATGATTTTCGTATTTGCGAAAAATTTATATTTTCGGGCAGTTTTTAAACCATTTATTTAATCCCTGTAATTTGGGTGTTAAATTTCTACGACATGATCTATATGCGTTTCGTTCTCGTTGTACAAGTATCAAGTTAAACACACCTTCTATACTTCTCATGTAAGTAATAGGTATAAAAGTACGAATAGGTGAAGGTACCTCACCACATAAGCAGTAAGCACTAATAAAGGTATGCGGTATGCTGTATATATTTGCACAATAAATACTTGGGCAGTACAATGATAAAAATCGTGACAGTTAAATTATACATATTCGTTTTGATTTTGTGCTTAATTAATAATGTTGTCGTTCTCGTTCGAAGTTTTTTTGCGATGTTGTATTATGTGCAATGGCACAGCACCAGGTAGCAGGGTCTCGTGCTCTCGTATATAACCGCAGCGCAGCTTTTAATCACGTCATTGTAATCTTAAAAGTTGAAAAATAACGAATGTTGGGTTCACGTAGGATTTACTAGTTACGATATGTTTTGTGTAGCCCTAGCCCTATAGCCAGCTACTGTACGTAAACGTATACGAAATTCGACCATTACATTATTTTCTTATTTATTGAGACGGAGACGAGGTGCGACGATAGGACTCGTTTCAACTTTTCAACGAGCTAAGCAGCGATAAAACATGCATCTAGTTAGAAAGGTGTGCCATATACTTACACTTGAGACTGAGTGCAGTAGTTGTATTACATTTATTAACTTATCGATATTATTTTTCATGTAAAACGACAGCGATTAAATCAGCATTGGTCGCCTCGTCGTATTGCTTCGTGATTTTGCTACCGGATTTCAATCAATTTTAAATGTTGTTAGAACTGAAGTTGCAATTGCTGCTTACAACGATATCGTAATCTTGAATGTAGTATACGTAAATATGGATATAGAAGTACATACTCGGTATGATTATGGATACAGAAACGATGTGATTTTTAAGATTGATTGTTTCGAGAATGTGAATAATATTACTGACTACATGGAATTGTGGATATAGGATCATTAAATAATGTAGCCATATTTGATCGTTACATGTTCTTAGTTTTCATCATCGATTTACATGTAGGTAAGTAAAGTAGAAATGAGTAGATTTTTAATCGCTATGAAAAGAATGATATGGGTGATTGAATAAATCATTCAAGGTGAATGATTTTATAAAAAGCATAGAACAACATTAACAATTTCCAACGATTTACCTCAATATTACGACTTGGATTAAATCTGATTGCAACAAAGTATTGCTAATTTTTTTTTTTTTACTACTGCTCGATCTGGTTTTTGATTAAAATTATGCCGAAATTTTCTTCTTGGAGATATCCGCTTTGGTGACATTTTATCTAAATGTACCGAAATACCTACATGGATATGCTTCTATTATGCAAAATTGACTCGTTTTTAATTGATTTTTTTGTACCTAAAATGCTGTTGCACTACTGAGATGGTAATCTTAATGATGCCTAATTTGCGAAAGTTTTTATATTACGTATCACGATTCGAGTGAGACCGGTGTTGAAAAATTGATGATATCGCTTGTAGGTAGGTATAGGTACACATTACTATTTCGCATCCCATGTTCAATGTTCATGTTTAGAATGATATTCGATTACTTACTGTAGTGCTGGTGGATATGTACCTACTTGATGGTTTTGCCTGAGAGCCTGACTGTGGTATTCACAGCAACAGGCTGCATTCAATCGGGTAAACTGGTTGCTAGGTTTGGTTGTACGATTCTGTGATGTGGCCAACAGCGCGTAACAATAACAGGAGGATGAAAGATAGAAAGGAATAAAAAACAGAATAAAGAAAAAAACACAGACATAAACTAAAGAAGCAACGAGAACAAAATGATAAATGTGCAATGACAGGTACTGAGGCTGGGCCAGTTACTACAACTGATTCTTACGATGCTATATAGGTACCTATATACGAGTAGAGATTTACTTACTTCGACTGTATCTTCGTGTATAGTCCAGCGCAGCATCTCATTAGCTTACGTTGTTGTATTTATTGCCCAAGACGGTTTACTGGGTATCCTTTAATTATATACGTGCTTTGCTGCTATACCTAGAGACTTACGTTGGACTTTTATCCTAACTCTGCTGTGAGGGGGGATAACGTTAAATGAAGAGAAAGTTACGTAGGAATTGAAAACAAAAAAAAAATAAAAATGTATGAAAAGGTAGTTTACTTAATTGAAGTGAATGCAATGTGTACAAGTTCACAATTAGATTGGCAGTCAGCAAGCACACGATTACTCCAAAAAAGGGACTATTATTACGATCGTGAGGGAAAAGATTCACAGGGTGTTGACTAGTGTAGCTATGGTTTGGTAGTTTGAGTAATTAGAAGGCATTTAGTATCACTTTTTCGTCCTTGCATGACACAACAGGAATGGAAATTAAGGTACTTAGAAGATCAAGGGCGTTTCGCTTGCATAACCCTTTGCGATTTCTGAACTGACTGCCATAATACGAAAGATGTCTGCCTTTCTATTATGTTGAACGTTACGTTATTGGTGGTAATTTTATCCCATAAACTAAGTCATAATTGAATTCATTTATAGAATTAACTATTTATATAACATGTAAGCTAAATAAAATTATACTGAAAAACTAATTTCGTTTGTATCAATCAAATACTAATGAAATATGATTTTTGTTTGTCGCAGGTAAGACCACAGAAGAATCTAAAATTATTTCTCAACTACTTGGACGAGTAAGAAATAGATAATTTAATTATAATGTGACTAAAATATCAAAGAAATATGAAAAATATCGCCCTCGTCTCGTTGCGGGAATTTCTTTTCTTTTTTTTTCTTCTTATTTTTCAGACAGTGTGGTTTCAAAGTGAGAAATTTTTTGTGTAAAACTCAAAATTATTAAATGCAAGAAAATACCTAGAAACGATCAATTTTTAAAATCCTTGTATTTTGAATTTGTTATTCATTACTGATGTTTTTGGAAGGGGGGAGGGAGAGACGAAAATCGGTTGAGCTCTCTAGGTTAATTCCTTGGTCAGCATTTCAATGCCAGTGTATGCCTATGCCACGTGGCGAACCAAGAGGAAGGAAGGAAGGATTAAAAATGTTGAAAAAATATATCGTTAGAGGATCAATTTGAAGTTATAAATGGTTCCTAAGAAAGTCATGAAATTCCCTAATTTTGAGCCTGGCAGACCTGCATATTCGGACTCGGCGTGGAAAATGCTATCAAGTGGCACTGGTCTGATCGAAATACCCCTTTGGATGAAAGTTTATGGAAGTTTATAACTTTTGAGCTTTCATGTCGCTTGAAACCAGTCACTGTGGGCGAACAAGCTTGTGTGTATTTTTGGAAGTATGTAGATTGAGTACCTAACTACCCATATCTTGACTTTTAGGCCTGGTTACAAATTTCAACCGTTTCGGTACATTTTTCATGGCTGTGCTTTTGTACCAAGTATCGACTTTGGAAATATTCGATTGTTATAAAACTGCACCTTTGCAGGAATTTTATGCAAACGCAGGTCTATCGGTGGTATAATCAGAGATTAAACTTGACTTTTTCTTAAGGGTGAGGGGGGTGAAAACTTGCTGACTCCGACTTACTCTTGTCTTTCCAATAAAAGTGCTTCGTACTCCCCCTACCCCTATTTTCATTAGAAGGAAGGTGGTCGATTGAAAAACTGCAGGAAGATGGTCGATTAAAAAATTGCTGACTAAATTTCATCAAAAACTGGTAATTTTCCGAAATTTAAGCAGTAGTGAAATTTTTTGAAGATGAGGTAGAGATAAATTGAAAGATGTTTCCATTTGGAGCAAATAATTTTGTCCTTCGGCAGGGAAAATTCAAAAACAAAAAACGGATCGGTATCGGTCCGGGCAGAGTGAGGAAAAAGATTATGAGAAAAATAAAAATTTTAATGTCGAAAAATGTACATTTCCATGGGTTTTGTTTGAAAGAAATTTGGTAATTTTTAAACCCTAGTGTGATCACTGGTGTAGTACCTGCCAACTTCTGAGAGCGAGGGATTGCTGAAATTTTCTTTGGAAAGTAAAAAATATTTAGCCGGAGCGGAGCAAGGGCGAAAATTTTGCAAAATTTTGGAAGTCAGGGGTCCGGAAATGAGTGATTTGACGAATTTTCAAACTGTAAATACTAACTTTTGACTGTTTTTTCGCCTATAAAAATTTATTTATTTTGGGAAAAATTGCTCCGTGTACAGAGTTGACCCCAAACACCCTCCCCCCTCTACGCCTTTCAGCGTGATTTATTCAAATTTTTAATTCATCAAAGTTTTTAGGATTTACGTACATACAATGTATAACGAAAGATAAATTCTTGGACACAAAATTGATATCTTTATAATAGAAAAGTTCAATTTTCTAAATGTGACACAAATTTCACTATTATTACCTCTCACTTTAATGAACTGAAAAATAGATACCCCAGTTACCACTTCATTTACACCGATGGTTCTAAAAACTCCAATCTTACTGGTTGTGCTTTCATTCATGAAGAAACCCAAATTTTATGTCCACTCC
>FIZR01020481.1:0-45377 GCA_900060175.1 Ferrisia virgata | reverse complement strand
AAGACGGAGGACGTTCCTATTAAAATTAAGAGCTCATACGTGGAGAGAATTTTTTTAAGGTGTCTACCAACCAGTTTTTCAGGGTACCAAGTGAAAAAAAAATAATTGTTTTTTTGACCCACCCTAATATGTAGCAGTAAATAATGCATTTATAAATTATCACGAGGTATCGATAAAAACTCAGCAAGTCGATGCTCCGTAACAATAATGACGAAAAAAATTTAACACGAGAAACATATCGCGTAACAAACACTCAATTTTTTTTTTTTTACGGTTCCAATCAGCTGACGAATACGTGAACTGATATAAATACTCGTATAAGTAATATTTACATTGAGCTTGTCGAGTGTACTGAACATGTAAGATTGTACGTGTACAATTAGGGCGCCTTAAAATTTATTTGTAATTTGATGTAAATTCGTACACGATAGTAAATTCATTTACATTCAGCGTAGGTACGTATTTATCACAAACGTGTATAATTACATAAATAGATAAAGGTATTAAAATGTATTTGTTTAGTCTATTAAACGGCGAAAATAAATTATATCGTATAAATAATACTTAGTTGATTACAAGCTATACTTACACGCGTGTTTCCTAAACGTGGAAGCTGGACATCATTTACAAATTAACCTTGAAACGGCGAGATAAATTAATTTCAATTCAGTGGTATTCATAATGCGCCATAGCAGTGCATGGTGTTGACAGGTGTATCCTAAAATGCGTGTAAGCTTTGTGATAAATTAATGAATGGATGAGATTTTATTGTAATGAAATTCTGTGACGTGAATACGCCAACAACGTATACAATAGATTTGATACGCTGGGTAAAAAAAAACAAAAAGTAGAGAGAAGAAAGATGGAATACTGAAGGGTTTTGAAATCTATTCGTGTGCATTTTTTTTTCTCGTTTCTAAATGATACTTCCGTTTCGTTATGGATCGTAATCTACAACTACGACAGTCTTGTAATTTTCCTGGAGAAAAGTTGTAAAATTAGCTAAAAGCGATATTGTTGGCAGCTAATATGTAATGTACTAGAAACTTTCTGTAAAGTGTGAAGTTCTCAACACTTTCAGAACGTTCTCGAACGATGTGAGTTTTTCGATTATTATTGTTATTTAACTCTACGTACCATTGTGGAGGTCTGAAGGTACTTGTGAAAGAAATATTTATTCGTTATTACGTCGGTCGCTTAAATTTTTTTTTTACGATTTCAGCTTTTAGCTTTTATTTTTTTTAATAATAAAAGATATTCATGTAAGGTACACCTATAATGAATATACGATGAAAATTTAATTAAATTTTTTATTATCCTTGTTTAATATTTTACTATTGTGAATATGAAAAATGACAAAATATTGTCTCGCTTTGAAATTAATGTTTTGGAATGTTGAAAAACATTTTTGATACGAAAAATTTTCATTTAGAAAAGTTAAACGATGAGATACGATGTAAATTAAGAAAATATAAATCACTTTTTTTTTGTCTAAAAATAAAATGTAAGATTTAATTGAAAGAGTTTACGTATCTTATTATGCTAAGAAAAAGTAATAAGATCCAGTCTCGATGAAAAATTTTTACAATTTTACGATGTTGGAAAATTTTTAATATAAAAGTATTAGAAAAAGAAATGATATGATGAATCATAAGTACAAGATGTTGCTTATTAAAAATACATTCTGCGTTGTTAACGAAGAATTAAAATTTAACTCGTCCAACTTTATGTCCATTTTTTTTTTATTATTAATTTTTATTAATTTATTTACTAACCTACAAAATTTAAACTAGCTATCTTTAAAAATAAAAATATTACATAATGTAAATTTACATGATTAATTTTGGTTTGCATTTTTAAAATATTTATTAAACCTTTATTCAATTTTGAGTTGCACTTTTGTGCTTATTTTTCACAAATCTTAATACTTGAAATTTTTTTCAAATTTCAAAAGTTTCATGTTACTTTTTGCTATTTTTTCTATCTATTTTCCGATCATTTTCATTTTTACGAAGACTTTAGTCACTCACATACATGAAACATTTGTAGAAAATTAAAAAAATTCAAATACCTAAAGCATTACTGAATTTTCAATGTGTTTTACTTGGTGTTTGGTAAATTCGTAGATACCATTTTTTTTAATTAGCATGATTTACCATGCCGTATTATCAATGAAAACCAGACTATTACAGTCTATCGACCTACGGTGGGTGAGGGGGAAAATGTTAACGAAATCTGTTTTGGAATCTTACAAGACCATTAACACTATTTTTAGCGATGTCAGATATTTATTTTTATTTTTATTCGTTTTCCCCCAAAACTTAAAAATTATTTGCTCAGCGCGACATTGACCAAAATCGATCAAATTTGGGGAATAGGCTTCGATTGGCAGCAGATTTAATATTCTAGAGTGGAGATGACCTCTGGTCAAAATTTAGCTATGCCTGAATTTGAGGAATGAAGTGCTGAGGGGTTAATATTGCAAACATTGCTTGTTTTTGAGCCAATTGATAGAGAATTCAAAGTGACATAACTTACCCTAAAATCAGTCTCTTGGGTCAATTAGGAAGCGAGATATGAGGGTTTTTCTCCATTAAAAAGGACAGTTCCTCCCCTATCTCCCCTCCAAATTGAGCCAGAAAGTTGAAATTTGGTATGTATCTATATTGGATAAGAGGCTGCAGATGTGCCTTTTTAGAGTTATCTATTTTTTTCTCGAAACTAGAAAATTATTTGCTCAGCGCGATACTGGCCAAAATTCATCAAATTTGGGGAATAGGCTTGGATTGGTAAGCCATTTGATTTTCTGGAGTAGGGATGACCCTGGGCTAAAATTTAGTTATACCCAAATTTATAAGAGAGAGTGCCACCTGGAAAAAGTCGCAAAAATTATTTCTTTTTGTGCCAATTGATAGAGAATCAAAAGTTGTTCTATCCAAAAATCAATCTATCAGATCAATTAGGAGGGGAGATATGGAGGATTTACCCCTTTTTGACCTTGAAAACAGGGGTTTCTTCCTCTTTCTCTCTTTCCAATTAAGTTAGAAAGTTTAAATTTGGTATGTAGACTTAGTAGGGAGCGTAGATGTGCTATGTGGGAGGTTCACTTTTCAGATCAATTTCAGCCCCTCCTTGCTCCAAAAAAGTGGTTTTTCGGGTAGGTTTTCTTATTTTTTGAGTTAGTCCTACGTATATCTCCTCTCTAAACTGAGCTACGAGGCTGATTAAAATTTAGCATGTAAATTTAGTAGAGGTCATAGATATGCCTTTTGAAGATTTCAGCTTTTAGCCCATTTACACCCCTTGCAGCTTTGAAAAAGTGATTTTTTGATCGGTTTTTGTTATTTTAGAGTTTGTCCCACACATATCTTCCCTCCTTATTTAGTTAGGAAGTTGAAATTTGAAATGTATAAATGAACCTTTTCGAGGTTTCAGATCCCCCTCCCCCTACTCGTATTGAAAAAAGAACATCCCAGCAGTGCTCATCGTCTCGTTTACTTACGAAAAAACATTCTCAAAAAGTAACGTATTACTGTGATTTTTTTTTCATTAATCTTTTTTTGTTTGATTTTTCCATTATACTATTTTGGTTACAATTAAATTCGAGAAAATATACCCAGGACCTACCCTACTCAATAACCTTGATACGTTGTTTGTGGGTATCAACTTCTTTTAAACATGTTGTGGAGTACATCTTATCATTTATTATTTTCTCAAGGTTCACGCATCTGCTCAATTTAAATTGGCTATTTTATGAGAAAAAAATTAAGGGGAAAAAAACTCGAAAATAAAAACCTCAAATCAAAGAAATAAAAATTGTTTTACTTGAAGAATACTGAGCAACGAAAAAAAATTATTTTTTAACCAATTTGTTAGAATGAAGCCTCACTTTAAGATTATGAAAAATTCGTTAATTCCCGAGACTCACTGAACGTATTACAATCGGCGTAAATTTATATGTTTAGTTGAAGCAACGACAGCCTGTTCCATAATTACGTGGTAGTTTTCCAATTAGCGTTAATTACGTAGCTAGCTGCGTAGATAGGTAGGTTGTTGTCGCACGAAGCTAGATCTGTAAATTTGATATTTTCCCATTATTATATACACTTATTAGATCTTTTTCCAAACGAGCTATCTATAAGATTGTTGCTGAATTTACTCGCGATTACTTTTCTTTTTCTTCATTTATTCCTTTTTTTTTTTTTTTCTCTCAACGTTTAATTATAATTATAGGTACGTCTTTAGATGTGTAGAGGAAATTATTATTATACGTGCGTGTGAAAAAATGAATCCTACGCGCGATGACATCGCGTTAAAAGAATCCTGTACCTGTTGGGTAATTTAATAAAAAAATATATGCTTAAAATTACACCTAAAATGAGATATTATATTTTTATACGCGTAATTCGAAGATGAATTTAATCTCAAGGTTGTTTTTGCCCTTTTACAATAATTAAATATTTACGAGACGCGTGTTCTAACTCGAAATGTGCTGGGAAAAAATTTAGCTTTTGTAAAGGTGCTGTGTAATTTTAAACGTGTAACGTTGCTGAAAGAAGTTGCGCTTTCGCTTCGAATAAGAGTACAGTTTATGACGGAATTGTATTTCGTACGTATACGGTGGCAAAAAGAAGGGAGATGTTTGAGCTTTCGGTTTGCGATTACGTAAATGCTGATGGGTAGGTATTGCAGATAGAAAAGACGCGCCAGATACGGGTGGTAAATTCGAGCCTTGTATACAGATAGTATATTTTAAGCAGTCTGGTCACATTCTGTATACGTACCAGCTTTCCAAGCTCGCAGAGAGGAATTAAAGTCGAACAGAATCATTCGTCGCACGTATTCGAACTTCATGAAAATTCTGATGTAATTATATGTATATTCAGAGGCATTGGGAAGCTGTCGATTCGTCATCGTAATATTAATGCTTTCGTTACGAGAATGGGGGGTTTTTGAAAAAAGAAATTAACGTAGGAGGTGTATACCAGGGTAAGCCGAATTTCGCTGATTTTTTGAAAATCGGAAAATATTGAGGCTATAATGGGTAAGAGATGGCTGCCACGAGACGACGTGGAAAAGAGTTCGATTCCAAGAGTGAATTTTGTAAACACGCAGTAGGTACTCATGGAAAATTCAAAAATTTTTTAAAAATCAAAATAATTTTAAGAATATATATATATTTTTTTTTTGAAAAGTTTTGAATTTTACATGACTTTACTGAGAATAAAATAAGCTTTCACCGTAGCGTCATTGTTTCGGAAGTTTTTATAATTTTTTTGAGAAAGAATTCTCTCTGAAATTGATGTAAAACTTCAATCTTAGGCAGTTGAGCAGAAAACTTCTAGTTGACCCTCATAGAAGGATTTTTCATAGGTACCTACATGAAGAGCTTTATTTCTCGTATAAAAATACACAAATCAGTCATTCAAAAAGGTTGCAAAGATGAAGACCGTGTACATTTTTATACTGGAATTTCTTCTGCAGAAGCTATTTTTCACTTTGTTTATGAAATTTGCTTTAAAAACAGAGTAAAAATGACGCATTGTGAGGGTCAACGAAAAATCAGCAGCCGCAAGAGGTAAAATTGAAATATTGCGTTTAATTGTCTCATATTTCAACAAATGTTATTCTTAGCTTTTTCAAGAAATCGTTAAAAATTTCGAAGTGATATTTTTAGTAACCTCATCAACTAAGATTCCACTTTTGGAAAAATATTATTGTTTTTGGAGCGAATAATGAAACAAACATTTAGCACATTTGCTAACTCTTCATGCCAAAGTTTAGCCTTTTGAACCGATTTGATAGGAAATCAAGATAGGTCAAGAGTATCTACTAAACCAACATATCAAATTTCAGCCACCTACTCGTAGTTTAATCAAGAAGAAGGAGTTGTATGAGGAAACCTACCTCATTTCTAGGTTAGATGGGAGGAGGGGAAGGTCACATTACTCGATTTCTAATTGACCTGGATAGTTGATTTTCAGATATGTCATACAACTTTTGATGTTCTATCGGTTGACTCAAAAATGAATAATTACCCGTATTTATACATGGATTTCGTCTGTATTGAGGCAAGTGAATGATTCTATTGTTCAAAAAAAAAAAAATTTAAAAATACGTTGCCTTACAATGCTTTTGAGGCTGATTTTCATACAATAAAAAAGAGGTTCGAATAGTTCACTCATGGAATAAAAAATAGCACTTTGGGATATATTTTCTTGCCCAGTGGTAGTCGTCCAAGTAGATATTGAAGTGAATAGTTGGACCCCAAAACGGCACATTTAGGGCCCCTACTAAATGTACATAGAAAATTTCAACTGCCTAGCTCAATTTGGTGAGAAGTTATGCGAGCAAAAAAATTCAAAAAATAAGAAAAATTTACCAAAAAAGTGCATTCTTGAGAGTGTGAGGGGTGAAAAGAGGCTGAGAAGTCGAGACCCCAAAACGCATATCTACGGCCCCTACTAAATGCGCATATCAAATTTCAACTTCTTAGCTCAAATTGGTGAAGAAGTAGGGTGGAATAGCCCTTTTTCAAGGTCAAAAAGGAAGGTCAAAAAGGGGGAAAACTCTTATATCTCCCTTCCTAATCGGTCTAGGAGGCTGATTTTATAATATGTTACACAACTTTTGATTTTAAATAAACTGGCTTAAAAAGAGACAATTTTTGCGTTTTTGACCCCTGAGCACCCCCTCCCCCAAATTGGGGCATAATTGAATTTAGAGCCGAGGTCATCCCCACTTCAGAATAGCAAATGGCCCGTCAATCGAAGTCTATTCTCTAAATTCGATCGATTTTGGCGAGTATTGAGCAGAGTAAATGATTTTTATCTTTGGGGGGGGGGGGGAATAAATGAATTTCTGACAGGGCCAAAAATGGAGCAGAGTAAATGATTTTAATCTTTGGGGGGGGGGGGGAATAAATGAATATCTGACATGGCCAAAAATGGTCGAAATGATCTGCTTGGACTCCAAAATGTATTTTTTTTTTATATTCTCCACCTCATCTGCCATAGGTCAATAGACTGTAATAGCCCGTACGTTTTTCTCGAACAAGATTCACGAGCGGAATGTTTTCATTGACAAAATGACGTAGAAAATCAGGCTAATAAATCTACATATTAAATTTCACCTACCTAAATCAATTTTGAGGAGAGCTGTTATGCGAGGAACAAACTTGAAAAATAATAAAACTTGCCCAAAAAACCACATTTTGAAGGAGCACTGAAAGCAAGTCGAAACCTTGAAACGGCACATCTGTGGCTTCTGACAAGATTACATATTAAATTTCAATTTGGACGAGTGATGGGAGGGGAAGGGTCCTTTTTCAAGGACAAAAAGGTGGGCAAATGCTCATATCTTCTCTTATAATTTATCCAGAAGGCTGATTTGCGGATATGTTACACGACTTCGAATTTTCTGTCGATTGGCTTAAGGTGGGTCTTTGCATTGCAAACGTAGCATACCCAATCTGTAAGGTAGTATTTTTTAGACCAATGAATTTTTCCATTTTTTTTCGTTTCAGTGCTGATAATCAAAAAGAATTAAGCAAAATATAAAGAATAACGTCAGTTTGAAATAATGGAATAGTTGAATCCATTTGAAAATATGCTCAATCGAAATTTTTGCTGTTTTTAAGAAATTTCAACCATATCAGTTCCGTTTGAAGTTTTTGCAGGATTTCTCGAAAACGACTGAATGGAATTTAACGAATTTTGAATATGTTGTAGAAAATAGTACCCCGACACGTGTATAGAGCCTATTTTTTATTTTTTTTTCACCTAGCATGAACATTATAATGCTCAACGAGTGCGTTTTTTCCGAGTTTCTTCAAGCTCAAGTAATTTTGATGTGAAGAAAAAATTCAAAAAAGGGCTCTCTCTGTACACGTGTCGGGGGTACTGAAAATTCATTGAATTTTGTTCAGCTATTTTCGAGAAACCGTGCAGAAATTTCCATCGGAACCGACGTGGCTGAGATCTCTTAAAAATGGCAACAATTCCAATTCAGCTTCGTCTTAAAATGGAATCAACTGTACCCTTTACCTCAAATTAACGCTATACTTTGAAATACGCTTAATTGTTTTTCATTTGCGACCTTAAAACGAGAAAATAACGCAAAATTTATTTTTCTTCAAAATTCGACCTCTGACAAAAAAGTACGCGATGAAAAAAAAAACAAAACAAAACCTGGAGTCCCGCCTGAAATAAAAAAAAGCCCTCCTTCAAATTTGGACATGACTGAATTTTGATTGAAGGTAATTCTCACTCATATATATCTAATCTGCCGTCAAATTAAGCCTATTGACAGAATTGGAGCGATTTTGGTCAGTATCGAACACAGTAAATGATTATAGTTGATTGGGGAGGGGGGATTGAAAAAAATATCTGACATCTCCCAAAATAATCTTAATGGTCTTCCAGGTTTGCAAATCCGCCCTAGGTCGATAGACTAGTTTGGTTTTCATTGACAATATTACATAGAAAATTAGGATAAAAATAAAAATAGATATCTAACTTTCTCAAAAACAATCTAATTGTTTTTCAAACCCACAAAACGAATGTTGCCCATACTCTTGCTGCATCTATCCCTTGAAGGTCCATACTCTATACAGTTGTATAGTTTGATTCACATTCTCAATATAACAAAAAAATCGGGCGAAAAATTAATTCAGGAAGCTAAAATTATTTACCAAATCATTTCAAACTGATTTTATCACTCTCGCGACCCCTTATTTTGTAATTTTCGGTAAAAAAAAAAAAACAAAAAAAATAAGCAAAATATTGCCCTCCGCACATGTAAGTACTTACAGCGCGCATTTCTAGAAGAGTCGACCATCCTGTCGAGTTTCGAAGTAGAGTATTTACGCACCTAGTGTATTTTTAGCCGCAGCCACTAACCGGTCGCTATTTAAAAATAATAATAATGAAATTACTTAATAGAAATAATTGCTATGTTTGGAAGAATAAATTTTGCAACGGTTGCATCATCGCACATCGACCAGTAATTACTGCGAGAACGTTGGAATAATGCTCGTGTTTCGCGGTCTACCGCCCTCCTTTCCACCCTTCGTCTTGTTCGATATGTACCATGTATATTATGAGTGCTTACTTAACACTGTAGCTACATCTAGCTGATGATGATAGTATTTTCTAACACATCTACTGGCTAGATAGGTAGTTTTAGGTAGGTGTATGTAGATCTAAAATCGACTCTTGCATATGTACCTACACAATCTAGGCGATATTTTTGAAGAGCTGGATTTTTTTAATAGGTAACTAGATATGCCTACACCTTTACTGAATAAATAGCCTAGCACATACGTGTTACATATGTACTCTTACATGGTACGTAGACTACTTACATAGGATTTACGTCACGTGTGATTTTTATTTAAAAAAATATTTATCGACGACGATACGATGATGATGATGATGATGATGATGGTTATTGGCGCTGATACCAGTCCTAGCTGGCATGTTCTAATGGAAAATAAAATATATGTAATTGTATCATTGACCGAATATAATGTATTACGTTGACGTGCATTTGACATGTACCACGTTCGCCTCATCTCTTTATAAATTGTATAGTATACTGTTGCCCTACGTACCTACGTAAAATGATCCAATTTTCAAATGTATAATGGTGTAGGTTTGTCTATAGCTCTACCAACTACCTACATCGAAACTGTTTCAAATACCTACGTTCGGTATACTACGAATAAGTATCTTCGTATAACTAACTACATACATACGTGGCGTAGAGAATTGCAATTTACTCAGTCTACCTATCTACCTGCCTACGTATAGTATATATACCTAGTACGTATACAGTAATATTCACCAGGGAGAGACTATGCTAGAGTGATGATAATTGATAGAGACAAACGAGTACGAGCGAACGTTTTCCACCACCTACTACGTAAAAATTTCAACTACATGTTTAATTAACTTAAACGATAATTCAAAGCTCATTTTCATCACGAATTGAACCATTCTTGTACCCCCCTCCCTCTCTCACTCTTTCACGCGCGCTCACTCTCCACTTTGCCTAATGGGTACTATACGAGTACTACTACATACTCGTATATATATGTATACGTATATAATGGGAATGTGTTGTTGCAGTTCAGGTCTACGAGCTATTTCGGTCGATTATATTGGATAGAGGTAGCAGCTAGTTCGCGTACCTTATGGTAATTAACGGATAACTGCGTGAAATACCTACATTTAGAAGTACAACTCGTGCACTTATGTGTAGTACTGTGTATGAATTCGTATAAATGTACTTAGCTTATTTTAAATGAACGAAAATATAGCATAAGTAGATTTATAGTTATGCTTACGTTTACAGTATTCGTACAGGTGAATGAGTAACAACAATAAGGACGACAAGTGTGATGAATATTGATGATTTGTAATACGTAGATATGAGTACAATTGTAGAGGTGTAGATGAAAAATATACGTAAATACCTAGAGCTACTACATATTTACATGTATAATATCAAGGTACGAGAGACGAATTGTCTTGAATTGTGTGAGTGTGTGTGTGTATGGGTGCGTGCTATAGCATACTCTACGTGCGATTTTTATTATACACGTATGTAGAGTATGACTCCATTGTGGCTTTATATGTGTTTTACTGCCCTAAATATTGAGTTGGACAAATCGTTGTTGGTAAGGGGAATATTGTTTTATTATGTCTGCAGAATCTGAGATTTGAAATCGACCTATGTTAACGACTTTAGCTTGTCGAACTATTTAATGTAGGTTGCTCCTTTTTGTATACGGTTAGCTCCTAAATTTTATCTTTTTAAATTCGAAAATATTTATAATTTTATACTGTATTTCTAGCAAATGAAACCACCTTAACTGGCCTCGAATTAATACCACGTATGTGTTACAATTTCTGAGTATTCTTTAAAAGTCATTATATATTTTTTTTTAGAGCACAAAAAATTGTACCAATAACGTTCAAGAATATTTTGTATATAGGAAAAATATTGTAAGGATTACAAGTGTTTGAAAATTGATGAAAATGATTGCGTACAATTAGGGTGAAAGGCGAAAGAAACACCTCGGATTTTGACTTAAATGTTAATTTAAAGTGAAAAACTCACCCTTATAAAATTTTGTTACTTAGAGCTCAAAGGAAGAGGGGGGTGGAGCTATGCGTCCTCCAAGTAGGTTTATTCTTTGGAAAAAAACCATTTTTCTTCATTTTCACCCATTAAATGTGGTGTAGGATAGGATGGGTCGGATTTTTGAGCTACGAAATACTCTCAGAAGGATGTATCAAAGATTTCAGCCACCAAACTCTTTTTTTAACTTGCAAAGCTTACCTGAAGTTTAAAAATTTTTTAAAACTCTCAAAAAATCGAATAAAAAAATTTTTTTGAGAGTTTTTCCCAAAATGGAATTATTATGTATATTTTAACTCAAAATTATCATAGTTAAAAAATTTTTGTCATTTCATCTTTTTTTAGGCGATTTTTTAAAATGTCACTTTGCGATTTTCTGATGAACCACAAAGGAATTTTTTTTTTCAAGAAACGCCCCTCAAAATGAATTTAGGACATCAATTTTAGATGACTAAGAACAAAATTTCTATTTTTTTTTTCGTATACTATTTTTCAGACGTGCTTAAAGGATAGCTTTTTTGTGTTTTTTCGAGAATTTTTTCTCATCTTTAAAATTTTTTTTTCAGGAAGTTCTTATAGTAAAATATACCGGGTACACTTACTCTTGTTCATTTAATATTTGTTCTCCTTTCTTTTGCGTATGAGGAAGGGGGCTCAATTTGTGTTTCAGCATTCAAGAGTTCAGTATAAATGGTTCAAAAAAAGATTAAATAAATGAAAATTTGCCTTTGAGAGTCAAAAATGAATGAAATGTGCCCCTTGTAATAGAATTTTTTTTGAAAAATCATTTTCTCAATTTTCAACAAATTTATTTTAAAATGGATAAAAAAAGGCCTTTTTTGAGTGACCCTGAAAAATCGTCTGTTGTACTATCTCGATTCTATACCACTTATAGCCATCTACCCTTGGGAATTGAAAAGTGGTCGATCACTTGTGTTTAAAAAAAAAAAAAAAAAAACGAAATGAAAGGGACTTTCACATCAATTACGCGTGAACAAAATTTTAGCATAGAAATGAGAACTGCAATTGAAATTGCTCACAAATTTCGCATTACCGATCAACCAACTAGAAAATCGATTTTTGGACGATAAAATCGAAAATTTCTTAATAATTAATGGTAATAATTTCAACAATCTCCAAAATAAAAGATTGGCTGCCTTGTAACGCGAAACTTTTGGGCAATTTTTCAAATACAGAATTCACCTCATTAGACCTAACATTATTAAGAGAACCTACCAGCTCCATTTATTTTTTTTTTAAATTTCGCTCCATAGCATAGATGAACCTTTTCCTCCTCATTTGACTCTTTTTTGAACATGAAAAGCTGACTCAAGTTCGCTAATTTTCAAAAATAGAAAAAAAATGGAAAATTTTTTTTTTTAATTGTTTTTAAAAATTGAATTATTAAACGTACAATTACCTCTCATAACCGATTTTTCAGGGGCACTCAAATTTCCGCATCTTTCGAAATAAATTGGTTGAAAATTGAAAAAATTTATTCTAAAAAAGTTTTCAAGAAAACTTACTTACTTATTTCATCTATTTTAAATTCACAAGAGCTAGTTTTCATTTTTTTTTTTTTTTTTTTTTTTGGTCATTTATGCTGTATTTTTGGGTGTTGAGATCCCTATTGAGAATCCCTGAAAAAGGTACAAGTTATGAAAACTGACCTAGAATGAATAAAAGTAAGAGTACTTGGCTTACCTCACCGTGAATTTGCTGAAAACATTTTTAATAAATTTTTTGAAAAAACACAAAAAAAAACATTCTATAAACGTCCTTGAAAAATCATTCGTTCGAAGTAAAATTGAAATGTTTCGCTTAATCATTTAAAATTGGTGTCCTACATTCATTTCAAGAGGGCATTTCTCAAAAAAAATTTCCTTCGTAGGTTTTTAAAAAATCGTGAAAAAAGGGGAAATTATAAAAATTTGTCAACAATGATCATTTTGGGTATGAATATGTGTAATAATTGCATTTTTGAAAATTAGCTTACTTTGAGTCAGTTTTGCCAGTTAAAAAAAATTGAGTTGGAAAGCTAAAATCTTTACCACCATCATTTTGAGGTCATTTCGCTACTATTATAACTCTGCCGTTTGCAGATTTCCAAAAAAGTCCAAATTCAGCCAACCCTCATCCTCATCCTTCTCATTTTGCTTGTTAAAAATTTTTGATAATTCTTTCAAAAATTCCACGTGCACACAATTACGTACGACGAAATTATCTAAATGGAAATAGAGTGGTAAAAATTTTATGCATAAAGTTACTTTGAAATCTCTTTAAAATTGTTTCACTGATCTTTTTTAATGTTGGTCCTTCGTTTCATTAGAGTAAATTACCCGTAAAAATAATCGACTTCATAAAAAATCGAATGTTCAATTCAATATGGGTACCTAAATCTACAGTAATTTACATCGTGGTTCAGTTTTTTTTTTTTTTTTTCGTTTTTCATTTGTTGTGCAAAAAGCTTTCTTGGTTTCATGTAAAATGTTCGGCATCAAATCAAAATACTGAAATAATTTATACGTTGACAAAAATTAAGTAACGTATTGTTAGTTAAAAATTACTCAGCGACGCGAGGCACGACGCCGGGCTACACGAAATTATTTCGAGACACCCGTTTTCGAACCTTTGATGCGTGAAATGAATGAAGTACCTTGACTCCGAAGGTCACAAATGCTTGGCGCCCTGTTCGCGAATTTCCATCCATAGTATCGCTCATTTGCCCTATTTTCTACTCGTTGCATCGATATACCTACCACCTACCATGCTAACAATGCGACGATAATATTTATTCGGAATGAAAACACATTTCTAAACTTTATTCTGTTTTACTTTTCAGGGTATTTCTTGTTAATTTTACTCGTTCTTTTGCTCTCATTTTATATATAATTTTTTCTGCATGCTCTTTGAAAAACAAAAAAAATTATTTATTTGATCTAAAACACGTACTCTCGCGACGAACATCCATTTATTTTGTCCGTCGTTTAATTTTGAAATTTATTATTTACTTACTTTATATATGTATATATACCTATAGCTGGGTTTTATCCGTTTTTTTTTTTTTTTTTTACATTTTCGACCGAATTTATACTAACTTAAAGATAGATGGGCTCGCAAGTTGCAAATTAGTAAATAATATTATAAACGATGAGGATAATTTCATTATTACAAACGCGTCCAATTATCTGTGTGTTTTTCAGTCGAGAAGAATTTCTTTCTAGAAAAATCGTGTTTTATTAAGTAGATTCTGCTTTAGTTTATGAGTTTTTTTTTTGACTCCTGGTTTTTTTCATCGTATGCATACAGATGACGACGACGATGACGTACTTACGATCGTTTTATAGTATTTTTCTTCCTTTGAAAACCCGGCGTGTATCGTTTCAACTGGTTTTATTTACGAGATTTTCTCTCAAATAGTTGATTATTGTGAAGTGGTTTGATTTGTGGAAATGTTGCTCGTACATATATGTTTTTCCAATACATGTTCTCTGGGAAGTTGTTCGAGAAATTTCAGCAAATTAGGTTTGTTTATGAATAGCAGTGCTAATGAAGGTTAATGAAATGCGAAATAAATTTCTTCAAAAGTAATCCACCTCGTCGTATATTTTTAATGCGAAAAAGGACGTATAAATTCAAATAGAGGTACAAATTTCCTTCCTTATTATTATCGCATATTTTTCTGGAAAGTAAATTATTTCAGAATTTATTAGCATCGAAATGTTTTTCCATGTACTTTGGAAAAACAAATGGTTGACATTCACCGATTAATTTTTCGAATAATTTCTCCGTGTGAATAATCGATTATTTTTGTTTGGAAAAATTTTTTTGAAATTCCAAATCGATGTTTCAATTGAACCTAATTTATACAAAAATCGATCATCGATATCATGTACCATGATGTACGATAGTAAACAATTATGTATTTTAACGGAGAATGTGGATGGCAAATATTATCAATTCATGAAAACTGATTATCAAGTCTTGAAAATCGATGGTCAATACATGAAAATCAATTTTATTATCAATTCCTGCGAATCGATTATCAATGTATGAAAATCAATTATTAATTTATGAAAATTGATTATCAATTTATGAAGATTGATTATAAATTTATAAAAATATATTATCAATTTTTGAAAATTTATTATTGATATATGAAAATTGATTTTCAGTTTATGAAAATATATTATTAATTTTTGAAAATTGATTATCGATGTGTGAAAGTGGATTATCAAATCATGAGAATTATCTATTTATAAGAATCAATTATCAATTTATAAAAATATATTATTGATAGATTATTAATGTAGATTATCGATGCCTAAAAATTGATTATCAATGTATGAAAAACAATTTTTTATTTATGAGAATTGACTATCAATTTATAAAAACATATTATCAATTTTTGAAAATTGATTATCAATGAATAAAAAATGAATATCGATGTATGAAAATTTGTTAGCAGTGTATGATAATTGATTATCAAGTTATGAAAATCAATTATCAATTTATAAAAATATATTATTGATTTGTAAAAATTGATTATCAATGTACATTTTTGATGCATAAAACCTGATTAACAATGTATGAAAAACGAATATCAATTTATGAGAATTGATTAGCATTTTATAAAGATTGATTAGCAATTTATGTAAATTGCTTATCAATTTTTTAAAATTGATTATCGATTTATGAAAATTTGTCATTGATTATCAATTCATGAAAATCAATTATCAATTTATGAAAATTTGTCATTGATTTGTGAAAATTGATTATAATCTAGATTATCGATGCATAAAAATTGATTATCAATGTGTGAAAAACGATTTTCAATTTATGAGAATTGACTATCAATTTATGAAAACATATTATCAATTTTTGAAAATTAATTATCAATGCATAAAAAGTGATTTTTAATTTATGAAAATTTGTCATCAGTGTATGATAATTGATTATCAATTTATGAAAATCAATTATCAATTTATAAAAATATATTATTGATTTGTGAAAATTGATCATTAATGTAGATTATCGATGCATAAAAAATTATTAATCGATGTATGAAAAACGATTATCGATTTTTGAGGAATGGTTATCAATTTATGAGAATTAATTATCGATTGATATAAATTGATTATCGATGTATGACAATTAATGATCAATTTATTCAAAAGATCGATTTTTAATTTATAAAAATCAATTTTATTTTCAATTTATAAAAATTTACTATCGATTTAAGAATCTATTACCGATTATAAAAATATATTGATAATTAATAAAAATATATTATCAATTTATGAAAATGGTTTATCGATTTGTGAAAATTGATTATCGATTTACAAAAATTGATATGTACAAAGATGTGAAAAATGACTATTTTTATTGTTCTTAATGTCATAAAAAAATTCTCAACTTCACAAAACTGATCAGTAATACTTAATCATTGGTGAAAAATTTTCACGTTACATCGGATTGGGATATTACAAAAAAAATTTACTTATTGATAGCAAATAATGAAGAAATTTTGGTCGGAGAAAAATTTAACGTAAAAGAGCTTATTAGGTGAAATGAATTATTCAAGGAACGACGTAATCGCGTTCATTTAATGCTGCTTTGTTCTTTATCGGTCGTTTCGTAAATATTGCCATTAATTTTTTATAATGTGTGTCTGTGTATATTGTACAAAGGTGACTCTGACTTGTATGATTTTTTGTCTCTCTCCCTCCTCTTCTTTTCAACTTCTTTAGTCTACATACGAAATGTTTTCTCAAAAATTTAGCGATTTTACACTCGTATTACACGCTTATACTTACAAAAGATAATACCTAATTGTGAGTTTTTGGTAAAAAAAAAAAAAAAAATCACCCACGTAAAATTCTGAGCTTTGAACATGAATATGACGTCGCCATATAAAAGCAAACTTATATTATTTATCTACTCAGGAAGAGGCTATACAAGGTTCGCAAACCGGCTACTACAAAGTGAAGAAATTCCACTTTAGGTGTAGCTGATATACGAAGTACCTAGACCTACTACCTACAACTACACGATGACGAATGCAAAATTTAATTAACGTTGGCCAAATGTGTTAATTTAGGCTAGAAGTATGGTCGATATTGAGACCAATGTACGTACATGTACCTACGAACACATATGTTTTGTATATGTACCTATACTGTACTCAAGGATATGGATTATAAATTACTATACCGATCTAGAATATGTAACGTCAACATCGGTGTACTGTTGACATAGAATTTAAAAAATTTTCCACTGCGTGTTCTAACACTTTCAATGTACGTGTATAAATCATTAACCAGTTTAGAATGCAAGTAGGTACTGGTTTTACAAATGTGTGTATTGTACACTCGCATTTAACAAGATGTACCTATCGTAAAATGTATATTGCAATTATGTGTGCTTAAACTAAACTCTGCGGGCTTCATTTGCAAATTTTTCGATCGCAAAAGGCGATATCGCAGAAGTACATATGCATATATATGTTTGAAACACTTGCAACCTACTGTTTTTGTGAATGGAAATGGTACTTAGAGCTGAAGAGTATTTTATGTCAGGTTTGTGGTGTGCCAAAGTATTAGAAATACATGGTTGCTTATATATAGAGATGATAGTTACGATACGATATGTTGCAAATATAAAGAAACAGTGCGACACTAGACTTGGTCTTATTATTAAAAAGAAGAACTAACGTAAGTAGAGGAGTCGTTTGACAATATCATGGCCTATGTGGGAGAATTGCAGTCTAAAAATTAGTAAATGCGTAGGAGGATACAATGGGATTAAAAAGTCGACACCACTAAAAGGCACGTCTAGGATCAATACTAAATCTACGAACCAAATTTCAACTTCCTGTCCCACTTTGGGGCGGGGGAGGGGGGAATATATACGCGGAACAAACTCAAAAAATAAGAAAAACTGACCAAAAAAACAACTTTTTCTGGGTTGTGAGGGGGTGCAGTGAGGCTAAAAAGTTGAAAATTTCAAAATGCCCATCTAGCACGTATACTAAATGTACATATCAAATTTCAACGAACTTAAAATATATGAAAAACCAAACCGAAAAACTACATTTTTAGCTGTCAGGTGGTGTATGAGGCTGAAAAGTCAAGACCCCCAAAAGACGCATCCAAGACCAGTACTTAATCTACGTATCAAATTTAAACTTCCTAGCTCAATTTGGAGGGGAGTCATGAGAGGAACAATCTCGAAAAATAAAAAAGCCTAACCAAAAAACTACATTTTCGAGGCTGTGAGGTGGTGCAATGAGGCTGAAAAGTCAAGACCCCCTGATCCTTACCATGTATACCAAATTTCAACTTCCTAGCTCAATTTGAAGGGAAGATAGAAGAGGAACAGCCTTTTTGCAGAGTCGAACAGGGCATAACTCTCATATCTCCCCTCCTAATTGACCTAAGGAGATGATTCTTGGATATATTATTCAACTTTGGATTGCCTATCGACTGGCACAAAAAGAAACAAGTTTTGCGAATTTTTGCCTCTCTGCACCTCCTACCCTATATTTAGGCGTAACTGAATAATCCACCGCCAAACTGAGCCTACTAACCAAATTACAGCGATTTTGGTCAGTATGGAGCAGTGTAAGTGATTTTAGTCAACGGGAGGAAAAAATAATGAATGAAAAAATAAAAATAAAAATACTTAATACTATAAAATCAACCAAGATCAAAGTCAACTGATTTTCCTCAACTTTTCAATTTAAAATCATAAATTTGAACCAGAGTCAAGGTCAACTATTTATGGGTCAACTTTAAACAACTTCAATTTTCCTCGGCATTTAAACTTATAGTCATAAAACCAAGTAGGGTAAAGGTCAACCAATTTTCCTCAACATTTCAACTTAAAATCTTAAAATCAATGCTGGGCGAGGTCAACTGTTGACGACATTTCAACTCAAAATCATTAAATCAATCCAGGATCATGGTCAACCGTAGACGATTAAAAATGAAACCTCTTTAATTTTCACGTGGATATGTCTTCCGGGGGAGAGGGGGGTATTCCGTAAAAGCGTGACATTTTTCATGTAACTATTTTGATTTTTGGACTTAATGTTAAAATGTTCAAGGCAGATGTTTTTCTCAATATTTCAATTTAAAATCCTAAACTCAGCCAAGGTCATGATCAACTAATTTTCCTCGACATTTCAACTTGGAATCTTAAAATCATTTCAGGGTCAAGGTGAACTGTCTTTAATTTTCCTTACCGGGGTCAAGGTCAATTAATTTTTCTCGACTTTTCAACATGAAATCTTGAAATCTTAAAATCAATTCAAAGTCAAGCTCCCCTGTGGACGGGTCAATTTCAAACATCTCTAATTTCCCTCAACATTTCAACTAAAAATCAAAGAATTTATCTTTCATGAAATAGGTCCATTGTGGTCATTCTGAGCCATCAAAATTCCTCCACTGATTTCAATCCAATGATGACGTCACACTGTTGACGATCCCCTACTGTCATCCAATGATAACGGTGTACTGTTGACGATTTTCGCAGAATGCGCTATTAAATATCTTTCGATGTTAATAGTAAATTAAACATAGATCAAAATAATTATCTGGCATGCCCAAAAATGATCTTCATGGTCTTCCAGGACCCGAAAACTTATTTCGTTGATTCTCCAGTCGCGCTTAATCCACTGTACGTCGACGTACCGTAATAGCCTAGTTTTTTTCAACATTTTGTGACACGGGCAATCGGGCTAAAAGTTGAATGTATTTTCGTAAATTGCATTTATACGTATGTACTTCGAACCTTTAATATTGATATTATTTTAAAATTACATTCGAAACAATCTATTTTCAATTTCCGTGTCTTTTTCGTGATTCGCACTGCAGTAAATGAGAATGCATATTGTGTGCACTGTGGCACGATGTAGTTTCGACAAATATCATCGTCGTATAGTTTCGTCTTCTTCTAATATAAATGCAAAATTTACGCTCGAGAAAATGTCTTTTTGCATCAACTGCTTGTAATACTATTCGCGGTACGTATTTGCATGTATACCGAAAAGTGGAAAATTTCAAATTATGAGCAAAACATTTGAAAACATAAAAGCATATCTCGTGATTATACACCCAGACGTACAATGTATACTCGAGCATTGGTTGGCAAGAAGTACAAATGCTTCTCGTGAAAAGTGCAAACTCCAACGAGTTGCAATTTCCTATACGAAATTCACCTCTTAGAGCATTGCCTTTTTCTTTCAAATTCTCGTAAAGAAATTCTCGGAAAAAGTAAAATAGACGAGTTAACGTGGGTATCTAAGCTATACCTACCTACGTCAATTACCTACGAATGAAGTCGACTTATTATAAAATGTGAAGTGAGTATAGCTCGTTGAAAGAAAAAAGAAGAAAAAAAAAACTACAGACCGATCTGAAAGAAAAACTTACTCAGACAAGTTATGTTTGCACTTTGTAGGATGTAGGTGTATGCTTTTGCGGAAATTTTCTTCTTTCATATCACTACATCATTCTAGCCGAGCGTTTGCTTTATTATCCTAATTGCAGCAAAGTGACAAAAACGCGAAGTTCAAAAGCTACTCGTATATAAGTTTTATATGCTATGAAACAAATTTTAGCAGGCTTTTCCGGTTCTGTATAGGTACGTACATTCATCCCTACACGTATTCGTGTATCTGTGTACGCTATGTAAAAATAAAAAAAACTCTAGGTCATCAGGCGCCGAGAATACATATATATACTAATGTCAGCTACGTAGTACCATTACATATACCAACTATACGTATAGGTAGGTACCTTCGAGTACCACACGACGAAATTCCGTGTACTAAATAAATTACTTGTTGTCATCAGTTTTCTCGCATTAACGTCCGCATTGATTTTTATACGCGAAATTTAATCTTTATTTAGTACCATTTCATGCTGTATTAAAAATATAATTAGATGGGGTATTAGGGTACCTAGTGTGTACTGTGTTTTGTGTACCCATGTTCTTTAATAAATACTTTTGGGAGTTTTTTTATAGTAAGTAAAATATACGTGGTCGCATCGCGTCGTCTATTTAAAATTCGAAACCGGTTTTTACTTTAATGACGATCGGTGACACTAATAGTTTAATTAAAAATATTATAATCGATGGAATTCTCAGAGAATGTAGTTTTTCGCCACGATTATCGTATGGCGGTGCGGTGTTGTGTAAACATTTGTTATTGTCGTAATACGTACAATTATCGTCGAGCGTAAAAAATTTCGCAAATGTCGCCAACATGTCCGGCAGCATAGCAGCAAAAATACAAAGCCCCAGCTGAAAGTATCGATTCGAGATTTGGTATAAATGGAAATATACCTACGTGACTACCACTTATTTCGTATGTGTATCTGGCTGGAAAAGGCGTAGAATTTTTTTTTGAAAAATTTTTCGTTAGTAAAAAAAATTATCTAAGGACTTGGGTAGAAAATTATGTTTAATTTTATTCTTATAGAGTTGCATAGAGTTAGCTATTTTTAGCCCGTTTTTCTATACCATATTGTAAACGAAAACCAGACTATTGTGGTCTTATCGCCTGTGGTGGATGAACAGAGAAGGGGAATCAACTATATCCGTTTTGGGCCCTTGAAGATCATTGAGACTATTTTTGGGCGTGTCAGATATTTATTTTTTTCTCCCGAAACTAAAAATAATTTGCTCAGCTTGATATCGACTAAAATCGCTCAAATTTGGGCAGTAACCTTAGTTTGGCGGTGGATTTGATATTTTTGAATAAAGGTGATGACCTTGGGTCAAAATTTAGTCATGTCCAAATTTGGGAGAGGTGTCGAAGGGTAGAAATTGTAAAAATTCTTAATTTTTGAGACAATCGATAGACAATCTAAAGTTGCATAACTTATCCAAAAATCACCCTCCTATGCTTATTTGGAGGGGAGATATGAGAAGTTTTCCATAGACAGATTTAAAGTGGGTGGGGGCTAAGCCTCTCCCAAATGTTGAATTAGCCCCCCTCCGCTCTGAAAATTTTTGTATGTATGCGAAATTTCATACAAATGACTAGAAATGTTTTGAAATCTGTTAAAAAAAAAAAATGTTTAGAATAATTTGAAAACTGATACATTGAAATTTTAGTAGAATTAAGAATCTTGTTTTTTCCCTTGTAAAATCCACAAAATTGGTGCTGAAACTTCCAGAAATGCATCGTTTTGTCATTTAAAATGATATTTAAAAAAAATTTCGCACTCGCTTCACTCGAGCATTAATGTATGCTACCTATTTATAACGGTAGCAAAAATTAAGCTTTTGACTCCACCACACCCCCACTCCTCCCAAATTCAGCTTCTTCAAGTATAATTTTTTTTTTCTATTTTTTTGCGTTTCTGCCCTGGAGACTTTAACCCCCCCCCCCCCTCCGAAAAACAAAGCACCAAACTCCTCATATGAGTTTTTCCATTTCTGACCTTGAAAAAGGGTCCTTATTTCTCGTTCAAATTGAGCTATGAAATGGAAATTTGGTTTGTAGACTTGAGTATGTGTCGTGCACGCGCATTTTGAAGGTCATATATATGCTTGGGGGGGGGTTGGACTTCTCAGCCTCATTACCCCTCCCCCCGCCCCTTCAAAGCCTTAAAATGTAGTTTTTATCGATTTTTATTATTTTTTGAGTTTGTTCCTGGTATAACTCCTCTCCATTTTGATCCAGTGAGTTGAAGTTCGATATACAGATTTTATATAGGTTTTAGATGTGCCTTTTTATGGTTTCAACTATTCACTCCAATATCTACCTGTACCCCTATCACTGATCAAAAAAAAAAAAAAAAAAACATCAGAGCGTTCCTTTTGTCGCGAAATAAAGTCAAATACACTTGGTCTGTTGTGTTAAAATTTCAAAATTCACATGGAAACAAATTTTTTTATTCATAAAGTTCTGTGGTGAAAATGTGGGAGGATCGGAAAATAATTTTTCGCATCTATTTCTCATCGTCGGACTTTAATTACAGTAATTTAAAAATTCCTAAAAGTTAGAAAATCAGCCAAAAATGATTAGAGCTTATTGAAAGAAAAAGGTGTGAGGTGCTATTTCTTAATCAGTGGTAAAGGGTTGATGTTGGAGTAAATAGTTGATGCCCCCAAAATGTACTTACATTTGGGGTCTCCATTAAAGCTACACCAAGATGTCTTTTAGTTGGTACAAATTAAATTTCATAACTCTTTCATGATCTTTTCATGAATTAAAAAAAAATTTTCATGATCTATTTTTTGTCACATCTTTGATTGTTTTATTCTCTCCATCCCCTTTTTTGCTGCATGATGAGCCGGCATAGATAGTCTGGCACTAAAATGCTCACTCAGATATTAATCTGGAGAGGAGCCCTGCATGTTTTTCCCTCCTCATTCCCCCTTTCCCTCTCTACTGAAAAATATTTTTGTAGGTATTTCAATATTATATTTAACTTATATTCGATGCTGACTACTTCCAGTCCTCTTTGATGTCCCAAAATTACGAAATCGTGTACTTTTCCCTTCCTTCATCACGGTATCTAACATTTTGGGAATCAAAAATGAAAATATAGACAAACTATTCCCCCAACTTCATATATCGAACTGGATAAAATTTTTTTTCTCAATTTTAGTACATGTGTTGGGGAGGTGGCGAGATTCTTGAAAATGCTAAGGGTGAAAATTTCGCTGAATATAATGAAAGTAGGCTCCAAAAACTTGAGCTCTACTGAGAGCGAGGTTCAAACTTTTGTGTTCGTAAGTGCACTCAGAAATTTCTACGAGGAGAAAGGAGATGTTAAACTTGAAAACTTGAGCATAGCGAGGGCAAAATTTTGAAAAAATGATATTCTTAAGCCATAAAAATGGGCTTTCTCGAAATTTGGGTTTCAAATTTTGAAGACTTATTGAGAAAGTGACGTGTTTTCATTGATTTGGATATTAAATTCAGGGTAAATGTAAAAAACTTCTAATTTTACCATATCCAATAGAGAGCTATAGCCCTGGCAGTTCTCCCTTGGGTGTGCCACTGCTTGTGTTTGGCTTCAGTGTAACTAGGTAATAATGAAAAAAAAAAATTTATCTACAGTTCCCAAACGAAGCGGGGGCGAAAATTTCAGGAAATATAGAATTACATAGGTTGTAATGCACACTGAATATATTAGACAAAATTTATGATTTTTATGATTTTCGTGACCGGGTAGACACTTCACACATGCAAAATTTCAACTATGTAGCTGTACGAAAAATAAACACCTTGCTCCAAAAAAAAAAAAAAAACTTTTGAAGAGCTGCGAGCAGGTGCAATAGGGCTGAAAAGTCGGAACACTCAATAGTCAAATTTTTAATTTTTACTTAATCTCCTAATCTACATGCCAAATTTTAACCCTGTAGCTCAATTTGTAGAGGAGCACATATGCAAGAAACGGTCTGTTTTCGACGTCAAGAAGGGGAAAAACTCCTATATCTCCCTTCCTAAATGACGTAGGGGGCTAATTTTTGAATATGTGATTCGACTTTTGATTTTCTATCGATTGATTTAAAAACGAACAATTTTTGCGATTTTTCGGGTTCTTCAGCACCCCCTTCTCTAAATTTGGACGTATCTGAATTTTGACCCGAGACCATCCTCATTTATACATCTGTAATTTTCCGTCGATCGAAGCCTATTGGCTAAATTTCAGCGATTTTGATTGGTTTGGGATCGAATGAATGATTTCAGTTTTTTAAAAAAGAAATAAATAAAATGAATAAATATGTGACATGGCCAAAAATGATATTAGTAAACTTTTCATACACCGGTACGATTTTTATTGATATCCCCCTTCCCCGCTAGCATCTGCCATTGGTTGATGGTCGTTAATATAGCGTAGCTTTCTTCTGCAGAAAATCAGACCCGAAAATTTGAAGATATTTAAAATACATATTAGCATCTTCTTCAACTACGCTGAGAGTGCAAGTCTAACACATCCCTTAACAAATCAAAGAAGAGAAACTTTATATCTTGGGGGTATTTTAAGAAAATTTTCTACCCGAAGTTAGACAACACGCTACAGTAAAAGGGCTAGCGTAAAATCTACAACTAAATGACGCCAAAGTAATGAACCACATCAAACCAGCTCTGCTACCGTTACCTATTATTCCCTTCAAAGTTTTAAAAACTACCGAGAATTAGAAAATTCTGTCATTATACGATAATTCTAAAATACGAAAATACTCGCAAAGCAAGACGAAAATGAAAATCGTATTTCGAATCATGGTTGGGAATACGGAGAAAAGTTTTTAGAGCTTGCAACTTTCAGGAAGTATTGCTAATTGTGTAGATTTCTGGTGGAAATTTTTATTATTGTGCCCGTATAAACGGGTCTATGTATGTTGGTACGAGTACAATAAATTTTTTTCGTAATCGAACAAACGGGCGAAGTAACAATTCGCATGAGCTTCGAGTAGGTAATTTCTCTTTCGAACTAAACCAATTAAAATTTTCCAACTAACTACAAAAAAGTAAATTAATCATTTTAATATGAAATGAAAACATTAAATGGTACTTTATTTTTACCAAAGGAAATCGTAGGTACGTTGCAATTTCACATTATACATACAATACGAAAACCTTTGGATGAATTTACGATAACAGGGTTACTACGTAAAGTCCATCGACTATATACGAATTAGCGAGCGAAACAATTGAATAATGTGGAAACACGTTAAATAACGATATAGGTAATAGGTATACATTGAAGATAGGAAGGTAAAGATACCTGATATTTTGTTAGGTAAACTTTATTTACTTCATCGTCTTCTTCGATTTTTTATGTGCTTACCATATTCAAATGTAAAGACCACGTTGGTATTTATAATTAGCGTAGAAAGTGCGTAACGAATTTTTCGCTCGACTGGATAAACTTTCACTATATTATGACGCGGTCGGGTTAAGATTACTCGATTAATATATGTATGTACCTTTTTTTTTTTTTTTTTTTTTTTTTTTTTTTTTTTCATCTAACGCAACGTGTTTCGGGTAAAATAATTGAACATGTGTGGTACAAATTTTGGCTTTGATGATGATATTGAAGAGTTTTCTGCTAACAAAAAAGATGGAGAGAATCCGTCAATGTGATGAATCTTCAAACATTCGAAGAAATTGTTGAAAATTATATTTACCAAGTTTGGTGGTTTTACGTCGAACTGGGTAAATTTTCATAATTATATACGAAGTGGAAAATTATACCTACCTACTTATATTTTTTTATTACATACACTTGATGTTTAACCGAATCATTTATGCCTCTTAAGCTGTCTAAGGGAAGATATTGAGATCTATCTAACAAACATTCAACCTTACCAGACGATCTATAAAGTTTGACGATAATACAAGTCTCTCAAAGTTTCAAGTTATATAGATAGGGATGGGGGTGGGGTAGGGGTGAAGGTTTAAGTACCTATACAAATGAATCATAATCATATCAAATTAAACGCAAAATAACTTACATCTAGATACGTGGGCTTACTTTAAGCTTTGATGGTTAAATTTTTAATGTAGGTTGTAAACTTCTGAAAGCTATGGATTATATACAAATATCCTTAAGTTAACGTACGTACTACGTACCCTAAGGAAATACCATTCTTAAGCCTTATTCGATATATTTTAAACGAATCACCAAGTGCATAGAATTTTCTCGTACCAATATAAGAAACGACTCGAGGTGTGCCAACGAACATGTTAATCGTTCAATTTTAATCCTCCTCGTTGACCTAATTGTTTGCATAAGACCTCGCATAAGTTGGGATTCATTTTTGCGACATGTCAACGCGGAAGTACATACGTATGAGTCTGCGTTTTTGTGTTTATACAAACACTCTCGTACATACGAGTTTTTACGTACAGAATATGTTCGTATATGTACGAAGCGTGTTGCGACTGCGAGGTATTTGAACTTTGTTTTCTCTCCCTGGTGGCCAAGCTTTTTTTTTTTCGTACCACAAATATTTGCCAAGTATGAAATGCGCCGTGACAGAGTGAAATTTAATTGGGATAAAATTCCATTAGTTAAATGAGCATTAAAGAGAATTACAAATTTGATGTAGACCATGTGGAGGTGGAGGTGGAGGTGGGAGGTGGTTTTTATTTTCTGTTTATATCTGTTTTCTTTAGTTTTTCTGATACTCTAACGTGCTTATAGAGAAGAATCTTCTGAATAGAATTTTTTTTTTTTTTCATTTTAATGTGCAATGTGGTAGGATTATTTTGCGGATTGTCGAATGGAAAATTCTGTGTTTTGTTAGATATTAAGGTTGAGATGGTCATACCGGTGTTTTTCCCTTTTAACGTATGTCTACTTTGGTAATTAAATTATACGCCGGTGGGTTGTTGTTGTTTATAGATATGAATAGGTGTGTATGAATTATTATTCAGATACTAATAAAATATCAAAGATTTGAATGTTTGCCAAATGTCGGTCATTGACTCTGTGTGATTAAATTGTTTGCGAACGAATTGTTCAGTTACAACTTACCCTTGTGATCGTCATCTACGAATTATTAATTCGAATTTTATCCGGATTATTGATCCTTGATGGGAATTTTGTCAAGTATCTTAATCGATGCATGCAACGTCGAACGAGCCGACGAATCTTTCACGATAACTTGTTTGATTTAAACGCAAACATTATGTTAAAACTTCGAATGATTCATTCTATTCTCAAAGATTGATCACTAATTAGCCTTATTTTCTAGGTCAAATTATGAAATGAAATTAAATTATTACGGGCATAGACGAAGATAGAGGGGCATCAGACGGTTTTTAACCTCCCCCCCTTCTCGCTGAGGTAGCCCCTGAATGTTTTTGAAAAAAATTTTAAAACTGTGAAATGGCATTCTTTGATGTCTAAGATGCTTCAATAAATACGTCTGCATGGAACGTGAAGCATCCATCTTCAATTTTGACCCATCTCCGCCTCTGATAACGTATCAACCTACAGTAAATGAGGGAGACTGTCAACAAAATCCATTTTGGATCGTACAAGACCCATTTAGGCCATTTTTCGGGACATCGTAGTCAAATGTTTATTCACTTTATTATTTTTAACCCGATTTTCTATTTCAGCATATTCTCAGTAAAAACCAGGGTATTACGGTCTATCGACTTGAAAGGGATGAGGGGGGGGAATATCAATGAAATCCGTTTCAGGGTCATAGAAGGCCATTATGATCATTTTTGGCCATGTCAGAAATTTATTTTTATTTCCTTTTTTTCCCCGCCTCGAAACTAAAAAATCATTTGTTCAGCTCGTGACTGACCAAAATCTATCAAATTTGTAAAATTGACTTCGATTGGCGCGCCATTTGATATTCTGGAATTGGGATGACCACAGGACAAAATTCAATTGTACTCAAATTTGAAGGAGGGAGTGTTTAGGGGCTAAAATCGCGAAAATTGTTTCTTTTTGAGCCAATCGATAGACAGCCTGAAGTTATATAATGTTTCCAAAAATCAGCTTCCTATATAAATTACGAGGGGAGGTATGAAAGATTTTCCTCTTTTTGACCTTGAAAAGGACTATTTTCCCCCTGTCTCCCCTCCAAATTGAGCTAAAAAGTTGGAATTTGGTATGTAAACGTGGGAGGGTCCATAAATGCGCCTTTTGGGGATTTCGATTTGAGCCAATCGATAGACAGCCTGAAGTTATATAACGTATCCAAAAATTAGCTTTCTATGTTAATTAGGAGGAGAGGTATGAAAGGTTTCCTCTTTTTGTCCTTCAAAAGGACTATTTCCCCCCTGTCTCCCCTCCAAATTGAGCTAAAAAGTTGGAATTTGACATGTAAACGTAGAAGGGGCCATAAATGCGTCTTTCGGGGATTTCGATTTTCCAGACCCGTACAGCCCAAAAATGTTGTTTTTTGGTTGGTTTTTCTTATTTTTCAAGTTTGTTCCACACATAACTTCCCTTCAAATGGAGCTAAGAAGGTGAAATTTGGTATGTACATTCACTAGGGGCTGTAAATGTGTGTTTTGATGGTCGCGACTTTTCAGCTTTATTGCATCCCATCACAACTTCAAAAATGCAGTTTATTAGTCAGCTTTGCTCATTTTTTGTGTTTATTCGTACATAATTTCCTTCCGATTTGAGCTAGGAAGTTGAAAAGTAGCTGGTAGATTTAGTAGGGGACCTAGATTTGCCATTTTGGAATTTCAACTTTTCAACTTACTTGTACCCTCTCACAACTTCGAAAAGGTTGAGTTTTGTTAGGTTCTTATTTTTTGACTTTGTTTCTCGCAGATTCCCCCTCTTTCCTCCCAGATTGAGAAAGGAAGTTGAAATTTAGTATGTAGTTTTAATATAGGTCATAAATGTGTATTTTAGTGGTGTCGACTTCTTATTCCCATTGATCCTTCCGCCCCCTCCCTACTATTACCACTTTGGTAGTGAATTAAATATACTTGTATATAAGTAAAGAAAGGATGTGTATAAGTCATGTATAAAAATTTGGAGACAGGTGTAGCAGGACCAAAATCGCGAGAAGCATTTGTTTTTCCTTTCAAGTGATCGAAGGAAAATCAAAAATGGCATCACGTGTTCAAAAATTAAATTCCTGGATCAATTAGAAGGGAAGATGTAATGTTAATGTCTTCCTGGCTAGATCGTAAGTACTGCTCTTAATTGCGCTAGGAGGTTGAAATCGACGTGTATAGGTATTAGGTATGTAGAATTGTAGTCAGTGCTCAGACCTGCCCAAAATAAACGCGTTGACCAAAAAGTACTGAAGAATCTTGATTTTCCACTACGAAGGAGAGTAGTGGTTTTTAGACCTGGTCGATTTCATAATTTACTGCTAGTTTGAATACATTCCCTCTCCCCACCCCATCCACCTGGAGTGACTTTTTCGAGATTCTCGTTTCTTCAGCGTTTTCACTTTATCTTTACCCAGCCGAAGAAGTGGATCTCTGGATGTGTTTGATGAATGTTGTTTCGTAGTCCATCTCCTTTTAGAAATTGAGCTAAAGGTCAGAAATTTGGCATACAGATTTAATTTAGTGAGAATTCTATAAAAATGTGTTTTGTGGGATTTCGCTTTTCAACACTATTTTACTTCTATTTAGTTTTGAAGAAATGAATTTTTGGACAGATTTTGCTGTATTTGAAGTTGTTTTGTTGCTTAATAGGTTGAAATTCGACATGCTGATTCGTTAGGAATCCTAAATGCATCTTTTAGGGGTTAAAATTATTTATTCTAAAATCGACGTTACGCTTTTTCTATATCAATAGAGGGATGAACCTATACATGCTCTTCAGAATTCAAGCTATCACTTCTAACGGCATTATCGCTCATTTATTTTTAAATAATTTTTTTCTGTATTTATCTGTCATTATATATCGTTATCTGATGGCGAATCTTATCTTTAATACGTGCGATAAGGTTCTTATATTCATTGTGACAGTTCAGTTACTGTTTAAACCGTTATGAATATCAACACGAGTAGTAGAATTACATTACATTGTATTAGAGCCTACTACTTTACCGCTTACATGATTAATCGATTGATTCGCTGAAAGGTCATTCTCTTCCAAGAATAAAAAAAGTACTGAAGTACATACATAGACTTTACCTATACTATCTACATGTATACTAATAAATGCACCTATCTCTAATCGTGTGCTTTAATTTTTTTTTTCTTTATCTAATATGTACTTTTTTTTATTCCATGAAATTAGTTTTCATCACGTTCGTGTTAATCTTTAAAAAAATATTCTTATCTGTCTGACTTTTTATCGTTATCGTTGAAATAAACTTTTCGTATATTTACGTATCTAAGTATAATTATTTACACGTACTTACCCGTAAGTAATTTTTTTTTTTTACATTTGTATCGATTAATTTTTCAACTAATTTAAGTCATACAAGTACACGTAAAATAATGCATAAATAAATCACTTAGTAGGATGAATAGGGACAAAAAGGATTGTATAAATGATATATAAAATACGTGTATCATGTTTTCGATACATTTAAAATGGCATCGGTATAATATTGCAATAAACTGAACGATTAGCGAAGTCGTCGGTAATACGGTGACTATTTCTTTAACAAGGTTAATAGATAAAAGTTCAAGTAAACATACGATTTTCCTAATAAGGTAATCGAACTTGTCAACTTTTTCTATTTCTATATGCAAACTTATTATACTACAAAAAATATATTATCTTTTTGGTACGCAGTACATTTCTTTTACATTTTGACAATGATATTCGAGTAAAAATTTATTCTAATCTGTTTCGCTTTATTATGAAATAAGTCGTTTAATGGGTTAAATTGACTATTGAAAAATCTTATTCGGTGGCAGATTTTCAATTCACGTTTATTCGAAGAGAACTAAACTTGCAGAATATAAGGTCAAGGCGATGAAATAATTTATAAAAAAGTGCAAAAAATTTTATTCGTAGATATTAATCGATTCTCGATTTTTTTTACCTGATGTAAATGGGTGTAAATGAGAACGATTTACTATTATTTTTTTTATCAATATAATGTAGATGTGATCGAGAATTTCACAATTTTTTGAGCTGGCGTTAGATGGAATTTTCTAGAATTTTTACTCGTAGGAAAATTAATGTCATTTTTTTCTAACGCTATATTTATCCAATAATATTTTTTTACACTTATGTACATATTTTAGCATCTGTATGAGAATAATAACTTGAAAACCCTTTTGTGTTATGATACAGTACTTGACAAAATTTAACAGGAGGAAGAAGTTGCCCTTTTAGCCTGATTTTCTATGTCATATTGTCAATGCAAACCAAACTATTACAGTCTACGTCACTCCGCTCGATCTCGGTCAGTCTCAGCTAAGTTTGGCGGGGGATTAGATATGTATATGAGTGGGGATGGACTTGGGTCGAAATTCAGTAATGCCCCAATTTGAGGGAGCGGGTGCCGAGAGGCCAAAAACGCTAGAATTACTCCTTTTCAAGTCAATTGATAAAGAATCCAAAGTTGTATAACATATCCAAAAATCAACCTCTTAGGTCAATTAGGAGGGCAAGTATGAATATTTTTCCTCTTTTTGACCTTAAAAAAGGGTTATTCCTCCCCTATCTCGCCACCAAAGTGAACTAAGAAGTTGAAATCTGGTATGTACGTTTAGTCTGGATCCTAAAAGTGTCTTTTCGGGGTTCCGACTTTTTAGCTCCTTTGCACCTAATCACAATCCCAGAAAGTGGATTTTTGGTAGGTTTTTCTCATTTTTTGTGTTTTTTGAGTTTGTTTCTTACATAACTCCCTTCCAAATTGTTCTAGGAACTTGAAATTAGGTGTGTACCTTACGTAGCGGCCCTAGATGTGCCTTTTGAAGGTCTCGACTTTTCAGCCCCATTTTACCCCTTCACAGCTTCAAATATGTGGTTTTTTGGACATTTTTTCTTATTTTATGAGTTTGTTCTTCGCATAACTCCCCTCCAAATTGAGCTAGGTAGTTGAAATTTGGTGTGTCCCGTCTGTAGTGATCCTTGATGTGCCTTTTAGGAGTTGCGACTTTTTAGCTCATGATGCTTTTTTTTTTATTATTTTTTAAATGGAATGAATCATTGGAAAATTTTAAAGAATTATTTCAAATTAAAGTTTTTTTAATAATTATTAATATTGTAGGGTTTTTTCTGTCATTGGAGAAATGATTAATGGTAAGAAGGTGGATTAAGGAGTCAATTTTAAAGTATCTCCGACGCAACATTTCTCAACATAAAAAAAAATACGATTTGGTGTGAAAAAAAATTATCTTTCGAATTCCAACGAGTTTTCAGCCTGATTTCCTATGTCATATTGTTAATGAAAACCACGATATTGTAGACAATTGAGACTATCGACTTACGGTAGAGTGGAGGGGGAAGGGAGGTGTGCAGAAAATCCGTTTTGAGATCCTAGAAGACCATTGAGAACATTTATGGTCATTCCATATATTTTGTATTCCTTTCCATTTCTTTATTATTTTTTCTGAAATTGAAAATAATTTGCTAAGCTCGATACAGACCAAAATCGGTCAAATTTGAGCTGAGGGCTTGTATGACTTTGGGTCAAAATTCAGTTACGTCCAAATTTTGGAAGAATGGGTGCTGAAGGGCTAAAATTGCAAAAATTGTTCCTTTTTATGCTAGTCAATAAAGAATCAAAAGTAATATTACGTTAGGAAAAATTAATTTCCTGGGTCAATCAGGAGGGAAGGTATGGGGATTTTTTGTGTTAAAGTTGTTTGTTTTTGAGGCTCTATATCGGGCTGTTTGACTCGTACTACGAATGCACAGCCCCGAAAAAGTGGTTTTTTGGTTGGTTTTTCTTATTTTTCAAGTTTATCCCACGCATATCTCTCCTCCTAATTTAACTAGGCAGTTTAAATTTGGTATGTAGATTTAGTATAGTTGCCCAAAATGTGCCCTTTCGGGGGTTTCAGGTATTCATTACTATATCTACGTGTATCCCTACCACTACTGAGGAAAAAAAATCCCAGCGCGTATCCTTTTTTCATTCCATGAATGGACAATTCTTTAATCTCCTCTATTTTAGGGAAATCAGGCTTAGAAAGCAACTCATTACGATGTTTTATTCCCATAAGATACAATATCTAAATTTTAGAAAAAAATTTTTCGATCACCTATTATATTGTATTCTATTTGAATCATATTCATGGTACAATTCGTTTTACCAATGACGGAAAAAATATTCCATTTATTTATCTATCGAGTTCATATAATGGCGACAATAATGTATTTTTCTCCTTTACTTCACCTCTTCCTACCTATACTAGATTTATCTACCTGTAAACTCGAAGTATATTTACTTGGAAAAGAGCTGGAATGAGACAAATGTGAAAAGAATAACGACATTTGACAATTCTATTGATGTTCCAAAACGTGCAGAAAAATTGACAAATGGTATATCAAGATGTATAATTTTTTAGAATACAAATGTAAGAAGAAAGATGACAATTGGAAAATACTTACACGTCCATACGCCCTTGGAGCGTATATATCTGCTTGGTTTTATTTACCTAAGTACCTAGATATATACCAACAAAATGTAGATATTTATTCCATGTTGTTTTTTTTTTATTTTTTGCAGTGTGTCCGTTCGTATGTGGAATTTGAAATAAACCAAGGCGCTTATAGTATTTCATGTCCGGATGCCCAATGCGAAAAGCAAGGCATTATTATGCTGGAAGAAATTGAAAGTCTAGTCAGTTTAGAAAATATTGAAAAACACAAAAGATATCGTTTAAATAAAGGTAAGCAGCGTATTTATTTTTTATGTGTATTTGTTTTATTAGCGATTGTTGCGTCTGTAATAATGTGTATCGTGTATGGGCGAAGACCTTGAATTAATTTACTATGTTTGTCTGCGTGTCTGAGTGTATTATTATGCTTGTGCCTGTGTCTGTGTTTTTTGATCGCATTCATTATTATCCTTCAATGAGGTGTATAAATCTAAAGTGGTTATATTATTATGATACGAGGGATATAAGCAATGGCGAGATGCAAGGGTGACCATATTTGTAAAGTACCTATTACTAGATCGTGTAATTAAAAATTTAATTCAACAATGTATAAAACTATCGTGGCCCATTTTATAAAATGACCAGGTTGTACGTACACGCCACGAAAAAATACTCTTAAGATAGGTGGATAAGCTCGGCACATAGTACGTGATATTAATCTGAAATATTAAAAAAGTGTTATGTGTGAATGGAATACCTTCAATTGCGTGTCATTTTGTTGGGCGAACTTTAATATGCAATTTGAATACTTTTTTTTTTTTGTAAAATTACAATTTTTATCCAGGTATAGGGACTTGCTACATTAGTATACAAAAAGAGTTCAACAGGAGGCTCTAATTGAAGTATATTCAAATCAGAGTAGGCGAATGATAATTTTATTCTGATTGGTGACGGTCGTTTTAGCTTCTCTCGGTATGTTTATTCGATAGCGATGAGATGATGGTAACGTCATCATTGTCGCAGACGAGGTAGCACGCGTGCTAATCCCAGTTGACAAGTGAAATTACAAATTTAAAATTTATTCGTGGCATGTCACCCTGAAACACTAATAATGGTCGTATTAGAACGCAGGGCAAATGACGTCATCGGTTGTAGGTACGTTACGTACGGATGCGTACTCATTATTCGAACGTTTATTTATTTGGAGAACAACGAAACGACGACATTGGGATCAAAATTATGGAATTAAATGGAGAATGGAAATTGTTGTCGTTTAGCTTTTGAGCAAATGTGCTGGTTAGATATTGAAAAGATTTGCAATTTTGGATTTAAGACAGAAATCATTAATATTGATCTTTTTTTAACAAATGAATCGTGTAAATGTTACAGATGCTCAACAAAAAATACGATTGATTGTAGAACCAGGAAAAAATATTAAAAATGTTTGAAAGGTTGTCGACATTTTGTTTCAATAATTTTTTCAGAGCTGCGTAAAAATTTTTTTATTAAAAAATTGCGAAATTTATTTTTAAAATCTGTGAATACTGTCATAATTTGGTGAAACGTGAAAGTCGTTACTGTCTTAAATTTTTTTTAATATATCTTATCTAGGAGAAGTACAATTTTAAAATACTATGCCTGCAAATTTAAAAGCAGTAAGTACAAAATATCGTAAAAAATGATAAATATCTAAAAAAAATAAAAATAAAAATTAGCCTAATCTCTGTGACATAATTAACAAATAATAAGAATTTAAAAAAAAAAATCGCAAATTTTTCCTAACCAGAATTGCGGGTAAGAAAGGTTCAACCGGACTGAAAAGTCAAAACCCCTAAAAGGCACATCAAGCGTCTCTACAGACAGGACATACCTAATTTCAAATTCCTATCTCAATTTGGAGGGGAGTTATGCGATGACCAAACTCAAAAAATAAGAAAAAATGACCAAAAAGCCACATAGTTGGGGTTGTGAGCAGATGCAATGGAGCTAAGAAGTCGAAACTCTCAAAAGGCACATCTAAGCCTCCAACTAAATGTGTATACCAGTTTTAAATTTCTTAACTTAATTTAGTGGCAACATAGGAGAGGAACAGCCATTTTTCAAGGTCAAAAAAGGGAAAACCGCCATATCTCTTTACCTAATTGACCTAAGAGGTCGATTTTTGAATATGTTATACAACTTTCGATTATCTATCAATTGGCTTAAAAAGGGGCAATTTTTGCGTTTTTGACCCTTCAGGACCCCCTCCTCCAAATTAATGGTATAACTGAATTTTGACCCAAGTTCATCCCCATCTGGTTATATCTAATCCGCCGTCAAACTGAGCTGATTGACCAAATTTGAGAGATTTTGATCGGTATCGAGCAGAGTAAATGATTATAATGTTCGGGGGAAAAATTACAGAAATAAATATCTGACATGGATAAAAATTGTCTTAGTTGTCTTCTAGGATCTCAAAACGAATTTTGTTGATATTCCCCTCCTCAACCGTGGTTGGTCGATAGACTGTAATAGGCTGGTTTTCGTTGACAATATGATAGAAAATCAGGCTAAAAAAAGGAATCGTAATGCGTTGCTTTTTGAGCCTAATGTAAAAGAGATGAGTGAATTGTCCATTCATGGAATAAATTAAAAGTTGTACGCTGGAATATTTTTTCATGGTAGCGGTAAGGAATGAAGATTGAAATTTGGAGTGAATTTCTGAAAGCCCAGAAGGTATATTTTGACAAGCTACTGAATCTACATACCAAATTTCAACTTCCTAGTTCAATTTGGAGAGGAGATATCCATAGAACAAACTCAAAAAATAAGAAAAACCGACCAAAGAAGCACTTTTTCGGGGCTGTAAGGGGGTGCAAAGGGGCCATAAAGTACATCTAAGACTCCTACATGCCAAATTTCAACCTCCTAGCTCAATTTGGAGGGGAGATATGCGTAGGACAAGCTCAAAAAAATAAGAAAACTCGCTCAAGATAATCTTTTTTTCGGAGCCGGGTGGGGTGTAATGGGTATGAAAAGTTGAATCTTCCAAAAAGTATATCTATAAACCTTTTTTAAGTGTACATACCAAATTTTAAACTCTCTAGGTCGATTTGGAGGAGGAGTGGGGGATAAAAAAACAGTTTTTAAAGTTAAAAAACAGGAAAACTCCTATATCTTTCCTCCTAATCGACCTAGGAGGATGATTTTTGAATATGTTATGCAACTTTTCATTCTCCATCGATTGGTTCAAAAAGGAATATTTTTTGCAATTTTTACCCCTCAGCACACCCTCCCCAAAATTTGGGCGTAACTGAATTTTGACCCAAGGTCTTCCACACTCGAAAAGATCAAATCCGCCGCCAATCAAAATCTACCGCCCAAATTTAACCAGTTTTACTATGATTTGATCTTTGAATCCTCCCAAATTGATTCAAAATTTCAAAAAATTTACGTACAAAATACCAAAAAAATCAGTTTATTGAATATTTCATTATCAACGAGTCTTAGTAGACCATCCGTGATCGAAAAAGTTTTCTCCGTATTTTTTTTTTGTTTTTTCAACGGAACTAGGAAAATTAATAATTTTTTCCATTTTTAAACATGATTTTGTACCCTTTACGAAATTAAAAAACTGCAAGAATAAAATTTTTCTCTCTCGTGGTTCACTAATGTCAATGAAGAAAAAGTAAAATTTTCGGTTCCTTTGCAAGTTTTGAAATTTGAAATCGGTTTATGAGGGGATGGGGTTAAAAGAGTAATGTTAGAGACCCAAAATTTTGACCACGTCAATTTGACATCATTCTGCAACCATTTCATCTAAAATTGAAACGCTCTGTAGTCTAGAACGTATCAAAAAATACTTTTTTTTTAAATAAAATTGCCAGCCATAAAAAATCAGTGAAATTGGGGTACAAAATTTTCCCCAGGAAATTACTCTAAGGTCGTAAATTTGATTGCTCATCCAGTATTCATTTATAGCTTTTACTGTGGAATAATTTTGGATAAACATTATTCATTTTCTCATTCATTTTCAAAAAAATATACACTTGCAAAAGAAAAAAAAATGAAGTTCAGAAGTGCGATTGTCACCCTGGCCAGCCCCTTCCCCCCTCACTTAATGTGATTTCTAATCATGTATGCACTTTTGACTGCATCGGTGAGTCACTTGCAGCCAACAGCGACGATTTATCTGTGCATGTATAATTTTTTGAAGAAAATTGAGGAGCTAAAGGGAGATGATTACATTCCACATTCGAGATGAAAGGGAAACCATTGGATAAGATTTTTGTAAAAATGAAAGTATGAAAATTTAGACATTCATTGAAAAAATGAGATAAAATTTTCAAACAAATATACATTTTTGGATTTTTTTTTTGAATCTATTTACGAACTTTAGTGGTGCTTTTAAAAGTAATGGTTTCATCAAATTCCAAAGTTTTGTGAAATCATGACTCTTGTTTTCTAGAATTTTGTAATAAAAGTTGCCGAGTTTATTGTAAAAATTTTTCTCAATTTATTGATAAATAGGTATTATTAGTTTTTTTTTTTTGAAAATCTAGGAAATTTTTTGAAACTTTTCACTTATCAAATATGTGTAAATCAGCATAAGGAGCAACGAAATGACGTGAAATTAGTTCGAGTAGATGTGCATTCCTGTGTTGTCGTACTTTTCGCTGGTAAAAAAAAAACCTTCGCTTTTAGCAAAAGTTCCAGTTTTAATGTGAGATAGTAAGTAAGGAAGAAAGATAGCATTACGAGGTGTACGTATCATGAAAAGAAAAAAAACGTAACACGAAAAATAAATTTCTATCACCTCTTACACGCGATAAAAACCTTCCCTGAAATATCTTTCCATTATATACTTAGCGGGATGCAATCGATTGTTGATACAATAGCGAAGGTGGAAAAAAGCTTTCAAATCGACTCATCATCGTTGCAGTGAAGAAAAGGTAGAGAGACTTTGGGCAAATGTTCGTATCGGTTCATTCGGGCTCGATTTTAGGTACGTAAAAGTAGTGTGTCGTACGTCGTACCTCGTATATGCTTATATGAGCTTGTCCTTTGTCTTCGGTTGAGCGAGAATAAACGAGTAATTTCGTTTTAAAACACAAACTGAAAATCCCCGAGGGGATGCTTTCGTTATATTTCTCGTCGAAATGAAAAATTATCTTTGTATTTGTGCGTATGTAGGTAGATCTGTACCTGGCACCGAGCTACCTCAACCGAACGTATTAAAGAATTTATATCAACCATGTAAATTTTCGTTAGTTTTTTTCTGTGCGTTTTTGTTTTGCATTGTATGAGAAAAAGTAAATAAAAGAATGTAAGTGAAATGAGAGATGGTGCGTCTGCTTAGTCCTTACTTTAATCTCTATTTACAATAATCTCTCCAAAATTTATAGGATTTTTTTTTTTGTGTTTACTGCACGCGGCTGTTCCAAGGGGGTTTTATGTATTTTTGAAGCATTTTCACGTGTACAAATAAATCCTTAGCTGATTCTGTCGTCGAACTGATGGGATCAAATCATCTCAAACGTCAGTTTAAAAATACCACGTGGGTTTTTCGAATATTTTCCTCAAATACGTTACCTTGATGTCCGAGATTGACCATATGTGGGTTTTTAACGTAGGAATAAAACATCAAAGCAACGTGTACGATACGAAAAGGAGTTTAGAATTTTTTGGAAAATCAAAAGGTATTAGTATCGTTTCATCGACGATTTGTCAACTCTCGACATGCAGAAAAACATCTCCTACGTGCACACCACACATAAATGTTTGTGGTTGAAGTTGAACGTCGTTTTTTTTTTTTTTTGTTTTTCTTCGTTTTGGAAAAGAAACGTTGAAATACCTGGGATTTTGAATTACCTAAATTTAAAGCACCATGTGTAGGTCGTATGTGAACGTATGAAGTTGGCAGTGTAATAAAAATATCTGTACAGTTTGGTTAATTTCAGTTCGTTCGAATTGGTTATTAATCGGATTAAGTTTTTCTTCTTTTTGGTAGGAAAAATTTTCGCGTTTCGTTAATTTTTAAATGACATGGACGGATGACATTTATGGAAAAACAACAACAAACAGGCAATATAAGTTGACGATGGAAGTAGAATATTTGTACAGTTCGGTTGATTTCAGCAAATCGGATTAAATTTCTATTTTTGAAAAAATCTTCACATTTTGTTAGTTTTGAAATATCGATAGCTTAATTAGGATCGTTTCGTAATGCGAGTTACATTTATGGAAAAATACCGCTAACAACAAGTAGCCTAGGTTGTCTTAGCTAAATTTTGTGTCCGGCCGAATTCTGAAATTTTACCAATTTGTACGTACTTATACTTTGTTTATTTTGCCTTATTCTTAATATTTGTTTGAATTAAATTTCTGGAAATACGGAGTAAAAATTGTAATGGAAATTTTTTCAGAAATTTTATTACCTTGAAGATATTTTTCATGTTTTTTGTTGATGATTTAAATTTTTTTTTCATGTTTTAAAAATGTTTAAGGTTTTTATTTTCATGAAAATACTCAAAACATATCTCATTTCAAATCTTTTTTAATATTTCCAATTTTTTAATTTTTTTAAAAATTTTATGCGAACAATTTTGAGAAAATTTTTGAAATTTTCAGTGTATAATTTTTCAAAAATTACTGTGATATTTTATTAGATGTTCGCCAATTTTACTTGAATTTTACCAACTTACAATTTTTGAATCATCATCTGATTTCATCACTTCTTGGCAAAATAAAAATTATGCAATCATCTATCATCACGAGTTTTTGATCAAAATTTTCAAATTAAATTTTTAAATTGTTTTCATTTTCTAAATTTTTTAATGTTTTTTATTTTTTAATTTTTCAATTTTTTACTTTTTTTAATTTTTAATTTTTTTTATAATTTTTTATAATTTTTTAATTTGCATGATTTTTTAATTTTTTAGTTTTTTATGCATATTTTTTTTCATTTTTCATTATTTTTTCAATTTTTTTTAAACAGCATTTCATCACAAAATGCAAAAATCATTTATAATTATCTTTCATCGCGAATTTTTGATCAAAAACGTTACATCAAAAATTTCACATTTTTACAAAATGACTCCATCCTTAAGACATATTCATGTCAAAAGAAGCATCGCGAAACGATTTCAACTGCTTAGCTCTATTTAAAATGGTGTTACGTGAGAAAAAAAAACAAAAAACTCAAAAAATCTACCAAAAAACCACATTTTTGAGGCTGTAAAGTGGTGGAATGAGTCTGAAAAATCGAGACCGCCCCCCTCCAAGGCACGCCTAGGACTCCTACTAATTACTAAATGTACATATCAAATTTCAACTTCTTAGCTCAACTTGGAAGGGAGTCATGCAAGGAACAAACTCAAATCATAAAAAAACCCTTTCCAAAAAAAAACATTTCTGGGCTGTAAGAAGGGGCAATGGGTCTGAAAAGTTGAAACCCACAAAAACACATCTGTTGGCCGTACCAAGTCTACATACTAAATTTTAACTTCCTAGCTCAATTTGGAAGGAAAATGGGAGAGAATTAGCTCTTTTTCAAGGTCAAAAAAGGGGAAAACTCTCATATCTCCCCTCTTAATTGACTTTGGTTTTTGGAAATGTTATGTAACTCTAGATTGCCTATCGATTGGCTGAAAAAGGAACAATTTTTAGCACTCCCTCCCACAAATTTTAAGCACAACTGAATTTTCACCCGAGGTCATCCCCACTCCAAAATATCAAATGAGTCGCCAATCAAAGTTTATTCCCCAAATTTGATCGATTTCGGTGTGTATCGACCTGAGTAAATAATGTTTTTGTTTCGGTAAAATAATAAAATAAAAATTAATATCTAACATGGCCAAAAATGGCCGTAATGGTTTTTTAGGACCCCAAAAAGAGATTTGGTTGATTATTCCCTCCTCCCCCCCTTCATCCGCCGTAGATCGATAGACCGTAATAGCCTGATTTTCATTGACAATATGTCATGGAACATCGCGCTAAAAAAGTAACAAAAGTTTGTAAAAATGCTGAAAATTTACGGAAATCCACGAAATATTGTTAAAAGTTGAATAAAGTTATCAGTACACAAAAATATATCGTGAAATATTGTTGAAAACTGAGTGAGCCAAAAAATCGACAAAAACTAAACTATTAAAAGCACGGAAAGGTTACCAAAATTTATGACAAAGTGTTGAAAAAAATACGAAAATTTGCCTAAAACATATAAATAAATCTCCAAACATTGTTGAAAATTGAACAAAAATGTGTAGAAGTGGAAAAAATTTATTAAAATTTGCGAAAAAGTGCTGATAATTATAAAACTAAAATAAGTCGTGAAAAATCGTCTGAAATTATTAGAAGTGCAGATAATTCACTAGAAATCAGAAGAAAACATTTAAAAAAAAACGAAAATTTGTTTGAAACAAAAATAAATCGTAAAAAATTGTTGAAAAGTTCGCAAAAAAAATTTCATAATACGTAATACCGAAAATTTGACGAAGTTCAAGAAAAAGTGTTTGAAAAAATATGAAAATATAGGTTGTACTACGCGAAAAAAATTATGAAAAATTTTTGAAATTTGCAAAAAATACATTTGTTAACCTCTGAAGTTTAAACTTTTTCAGCGATTCAAAACTTATTTATAATTCTGGATGTATTTTTTTATCCTGAATGTAAATAAATTTCTAAAATTTTCCTATTACGCTGTGATTATGAAGGTGAAAATATAGAAAGTAAATATCAGAAAAATCTTTCTGATTAAAAATCAGATGATTGTGATTCCTGTTGTAATTTTCAGACTGAATCCAAATAAGTCTGCAGAATTCCTTTATTACGCAGTAGTTTTGTGAAAAGAGCAAATTTATCTCTATGTGAAATACATTTAGGCAACTACGCCTCAAAATTTTCTCTCATCAGCTATTCATACGATAGAGAAAAAATCTGCCGTGAAAAATGTTTTACGAAAAATGAAATGATTTTCATCAACCAACCATATGCCATGTCTTTGTATATCTCATATGATCTAATTTTTAAAAATGATCCTAGTGGAGAGTAAGTTTTTTTTTCTATGGTCCTTTTTCTTTTTGACCCCTCTTATGATCTTTTGATCTTGTCTTTATCTGCTCGCCACGTAGATTATACATCTCAAATCTATGCATGAAAATGAACTAAAACTTTTTCAAAAAATTTTCCCAAGTTTATAAATGAATACCACATTATTGTGTACAATATTGGGTGGTCGTACATAATTAAAATTTTGTGTAAACAATTCAAACTTGTAAATCAATAACATTCGCTGTTGGGGTAAAACTGAAATCAGTACAATTTTGGTAATTTTCAAAATAAATTTCACAACCTTGAAAGACCTCACGTAAAAGCGAATTCAAATAATTTATTACACTTACTCACTTACGTGCGTATCTCTAACTCTATACGTAAACGTATACGTCTGATCGTATAATATTAATACATTCATAATTCGTATGAACATAAACGAAGGCGAAAACCCCTCTCGAAATCCATTATCGCTCATCAAGTAGGTACTTAATATCTATTGCTCGTGAGCTCGTGAAATTATAGGATGAGAAACGTCAAATACCAGGGAGGAGTAAATATCTACGATTTGTACCAGTATACACGATACGATACCATCGAAATAAATTATTGTTTTCGATTCGATTGAATAAATTTTTTAGGTAAGCGATATAATGTAGGTAAGGTGGGTATACAATGCCTACCCTACACTGACGTCGTTACTAAATTAGTGAAAATACGCAACGTCTATATTTAGAGACAATAAGTGGTATTTATCGGTTGTAAAATGATAAGATATCGCATACTGAAACCAAACACTCAGAGTGAGAGATAATGAAATATATGAGGAAACCAGATGGACCTGTGTAAATTAAAATAAAAATAGGAATACAAAACATTGTACATAATATATAGGGTGCTGAATTTCTCATAAAGGTATTTTTTTCTCCTCGGGGATATCCTCATCCTGCCACGACCATGATTTCAAGGTTCGTGCAACAAAAACCAATAACAAAGTATATAAAGAGGTGAGATGATGTTTAGTACGTCTAGTATAGGCAGTCTTAAATGTACGTATAATGAGCCATTATCACGTATAGGAATTTTTTTCTCCTCCTGTTCGACGACATAAAAGTATAAGGTGCAAATGGTATAGACAAGCTGGGTATTGTCAGTTAGTCAGTTACGACAACGTAAATGGAATCGAGATTTACGAGTTATGGAATTTTAATACCGACATACAGCACTTCTAGGTCAACGTGAACTCGTAGCTTTTAAATTTATCGAATACGTATATTACACGAGTAAACGTGTGTCACCAACTGGTATTTAATTGATATACTTATAATACGCTTTTAATTACAATTATCGCCATTTTTTTTTTTTTTTTTTTTTTTTTTTTTTTTTTTTTTTTTTTACAATTGTATGGATATACTTACCTACGTGTATGATTTACGTACTGTTTATAGAAGTGGAAATGGATAAAAGTCGAACGTGGTGTCCGCGCGCTGGCTGTGAAACAGTTTGTACTTTATGCTCGACCGATCGATGTACCCCGCAAAGTGTACATTGTCCAACTTGTAACATGGATTTTTGTTCCAATTGTCGAACCTCTTGGCACGCGGGATCGCCTTGCAAGTCCGAAGAGGTTGTACCTGGTGTTACGTTCGATTCGGAGTTAATCAAGTGTTGTCCAATGTGTAGCGTTCCTATTGAAAAAGACGAAGGATGTGCCCAAATGTTGTGTAAAAGATGCAAACACGTTTTTTGTTGGTATTGTCTGGCCTCGCTCGATGTAAGTACCATCATCATACATACCATTTACATATGTCTTAATTTCGTATCTAATACGTTAGCCATACATGTACATAATGCTTACTTAGGTACTTACATACTTGAATCGTCTTCTTAATACGTACTTATTTGAGTAATTAAACAAACTATATAGCTAATGTAAGTTTAACGGGCACAATGTTAAAACAAAAGGTGACGTATTTGTACCTTTTTTGGATTTATTATTTGCCCAGTACTCGTAATAAGTTCCTCGCGTTTGATAATACTGATGGTATAGGTAGAGAGGTACATTATATACAGCAATTAAATTAGTGTAAGCGTAGGTACCTGGTATGAGTGTGTGTGTAAATGTATTCGTATGTAGTGGTTCAAATGACACGTTTTTATGTACAACGTGGTTATTGGTGCGTTGTTTTTTTTTTTTTTTTTTTTTTTTTTTTGGGGTTGCCAA
>FIZR01020480.1:0-25195 GCA_900060175.1 Ferrisia virgata | reverse complement strand
AAAAAAAAAAAAAAAAAAAAAAAAAAAAAAAAAAAAAACGCAAAACTGGCGAAAAAAAATAAATAAAATAAATTGCTCGCCTTAACGTAATGAGAAATTCTATATGCATAGATACTACACCTTGTATATGATTCGTGCGAGTGTAAATTCTCTTTTTTCTTTTTTTGGAAAACGAAAAAAAAAAAAAAAAATTAGCTCGCAGTTTATTTATATTTACTTTTTTCATTTGATTTAGTTTTATAATTATATCAAAATAAAGTATAATTTTTTAAAAATAAATCCGCGGCTTTTTATTCCCACAATCCCAACGAAAAAAGAAAACACTACCTTCATTATAAAACAAAGCTTATGAAAAAAAAAAAAAAAAAAAGAGTAGCGGAGAAATCCCCTGGTTTAAAAAAAAAAAAAAACAAAATTAAAAACCTAGTCTAAAATCTACGAGACCCATTGTACGTAATATTTTTCATTACCTTGTCCACATGTAAATTTCAAATGCAGCCAAATAATCAGCAAAATTCTAAATCGTAGATATTTCATAATACAGAATTCGCAAATCAGCGATAACGACACGAAACCTTTTGAGAAAAAAAAAAATCGTATTTACAACCAAAAAAAAAAAAAACAAACAAAAAAACGCGAAAATAAATCACTTATTTAAACGATATACAAAAAAAAAAAAAAAAAAAAAAATTGGAAAGGGAAAAAAAATTTTAAAAAAAAAAAAAAAAAAAAAAAAAAATTGGTAAGCGAAACAAAATTTTACAAAAAATAAAAAAATAATAACGATATGAAAACAACGCACATACACAACTAATTGAAATTTCACGTCAACATTAAAATATACACGACGAATAATTCAACGTGTTACATTTCGCGTCCTATAATTAACACTACGATCATCGCTGATACGAGATGTGATGAAAATGGTCAATTGCACCACCAATCCAGAAAACAATTAACTCGTAGCGAAAAATCACACGTCCAAAAAATTACCATCAATTGGACACGATCAGTCGATGGAAGTAAAAAAAAAAATTTTTTCCGAACGAAAACGAAATTTTTCGCAAAAATACGACGAAAAATCGCGCAGGAAAAACAAAGGCCGAAACGAAGTCGTCGCCGAATACGAGCACTTTGTCTACTAAACACTTATAAACATTTGTAGAGAAAATGTGAATAGAATTTAATATGAGCTTGAATCCTGCGCATTTGGCTGGCATATTCGTGTTTACTCCCCTCGTTCCCCTGTAGCCGCGTCACCATTGTCGTCCTATGGTATTCACCCTCCACTTAATGCCTTACCTTATCCTCGCATTACCTTATAGCGTTCCTTCTCCGGTAAAGTTAAAAATTTTATCAGATTAAAAATCGCAGGTAACACGAGAAAAATAATAATTGTAATATAATATTAAATATTTGTTTTCGTATATGAAAGTCGAAGGGTCTCTCCTGCAACAACCTCTTTCATTATTATTCAATGTTGCTGTTTTTTGTTGCTTTTTTTTTTCATCATTTTCATTTTTAACCACTCCACCACGCGGCGCTCGCCCTTTTTAACCCGTCATTTTTTGTCTATCTTTCTTTCTCTCGTTCTATGCTTGGTACCTCTGATGGTACTTTTTTTTTATTATTATTTTTTTTTATTTATTTTTTTTTTCGTATATTTATAATTCCGATAACGCGAGATTTTTAGCGTGAAATTTAAATTGGTTTTACATGTAACGGAGTCGAAAAATCCGTCATTCGGGTAATTGTTTCCTGTCCCCGAAGAAAAATAAAATACATTACGATGGAAAAAAAAAAAAGGATCAATTTTCTTTTACAAGCTTTTATTTACTACACAGGCAACTAAAATATCTACCAACATATCAATTTAATGAACACGTATTATGCACCGCGAAGATGACCTTTTTTTGATACGAAAATCACTGCAGTGATGATAAGGATACAGCAGATGAAAAACGATAAAAGCACAAATTATTCAAAAAAAAAAAAAAAAAATACCTTCTTCACCTGTCTATTTTCTCCTTCTTTTACTCTTGAAAATTTCAATTATTTCAGCAAATATTTTGAAGCCTTTTTTTTTTTTTTTTTACGCAGACAAATAGACACGAGCCGGTGATGACGACAACGACGACGACCATTTTCACCGAAATAAAATAACACATTGGTTCACGTTGTCGAATGATTCGCTGGCAAATCTTTGAAGCAAAAAAAAAAAAAAAAAAAACAAAGAGATCGTATTCATTATACCTACCTCTCGCAAATTTAGAATATAATTGTATTTTTTTGTTTAAAAAAAAAAAATCATTTGATCGCGAATAAGTATATATAAACACGTTTCTATGAGGATTAATTTTAACGAGCACTTTCGTTCTTTTTACGAGCTTTTCCCGCATTTCTATACCGTTAATTAAGTTGGTTCGGACTTTTTTTCTGCTATTTTCATTTGTTGTACAATCTTAGGATTATAGCCGGATTATTTTGTTTTTAAAATAAACTTTCGAATGCTACGAAAAATATTATTTTTCAATTTCGTATCGCGGGATGGAGATTTTTTTTCTTTTTTCGTGGAATTATTTTAATAATTTATTAAAAAATCAAAAACATTCGACGTCGAATTACTGTTGGAAAACAAAAAAAAAGGGGGAAAGAAAACAAGAAACGAAGCCAATTTTTTTGTGTCGTCATCGTCGTCGTCATTGTGGTGGAAAAAAAACACTTTGACAATGATCTAAACATAGAATAAGCTACGTCTACCTCATTGATGACTCGTTTTAGCTCCCTCACTCTTTTCTCAATCATCACTTAGATCTTCACTTCATCCAACTTCATAAACTGGTAAAACGATCAACATACCATTTTTTGACGGGGTGTCATTCGATGCCGATTAAACTGAAGCCACAAAACAAAATTCTTTCTTTTAAATTAAACATGACTATTAAGATGAGATTACGACTAGAGATGTTATTCAGAGCGTGAAGTATATCCTTTGACTGCAGTAAAATCATCTAAATGCGTTGCTTTTTGAACCTAATTTTCTTAAAGTAAGGAACATATGCGAATTTTGTCCATTTGTGTGATAAAAAGAGGAGCGCTCTAGTATTTTTTTTCTTGAACAGTAGGCAGGGTGAGTACAGATAAAAATATATTGGAGTAAAAAACTGAAACCACCAATACGCACATCTGAGACCTCTACTAAACCTACATATCAAATTTCATTCCACTAGCTCAATTTGGAGGGTACATATGCGAGAAACAAACTCATCATCATCAGTAGATCTCAGTCTCTTACAGCCATATTGCACCTAGAAGAGCGCGCCATCTATCACGATCACGTGCCTGTGAAGCAGCTCTTACCACAGAGCCCATTCGCGCTTTGATGATGCCAGACAACCTGGTCGAAGATCATCCTCTCCCTCTTTTACCAGAGGCCTTACCAAGCAGAATGTATCTTTCGAGATTTCCGACTTCTTTCCTGGTCACATGACCAAAATACCCTAGAATGCGTCTCTCGCATAAAAGACTTAACCTGACTGGCTCCTGTATTTCATTGACGATTTAAATGTTGGTTTGTCACACTGTCCAGGGTATCCTCAGCATCCTTCACCAGACCTACATCTCGAATGCGTCGATTCTTCTTTTATCATCTGCCTTTAATGTTCTTGTTTCCGCGCCGTATAGGGAAATGGAGAAAACAAGGGATTGCATAAGTCTCTTCCTTGTGTTTCTGGAGATTTTGTTATTACATGTGACATTACGCAGTCTGGTCTTACTGATTTGCCCAGAGCGATTCGGCACCATATTTCTGCCAATGAGCCTCCATCTGCTTCGATGATGGAGCCTAGATATATAAAAGCGTTGACCTTTTTGTATTCACTCAGAGCAGTAGAAACTGGAAGACACTTGGCCCGATCCAACATCATGACTTTCATTTTCGATGCATTAATACCAAGTCTAAGTTTTTCCCTGGCTATCTTCACCAGGTTGACGAGCTCTGCCATTTCTTCTTCATTCGCACCAATCAAGGTGGTATCAACTGCACATCGCAGATTACAAATTCTTTTTCTTCCAATAGAAATACCTCCAGTCCAATATTCAAGGGCCTCTCGAATTATATGCTCACCATAGATGTTGAATAACTGCGGGGACAATATGCATCCTTGACGCACCCCTTGCTCTGCCTGAAAAGCTTCAGATTCTTCACCATTAACTCTTACCACCATGGAATTGAACTCATATAGGGACTCCACCAAATCTACAGCATGAGCAGGGACTCCCATTTCTCTTAGAATTTTAAGTAGCTTCTTCCAATTCACGCAGTCAAAGGCTTCGGTGTAATCTATAAAACACATCACTACAGGTATTTTGAACTCCTTTCATTTCTTCATCACATTCACCGCCTGCCTTACTTCATCAAGTAGGATGTTTGGCTCATCTTCACCTGTCACTTCGACTGTAGGCACCAATTGGTTCATCTCTGGTGTTCTACTGTCTTGGTAATCGCAGTATGTTTTCCAGCTGTCCAGGATTCCTTTAGAATCCCCGCACAACTGAGCCGTCATCTTTCTTGGTCTGGCGAGTTCTGGGTTAAAAATCTCTAGCAATCTGACGTATTTTCTTGTATACTGCACTTGTCTCATTATGGTCTGCATGTTCCTGTATTTCATTGCAGGATTGGTTAAGATAGGCTTCTCTGTCTCTACATTCTCCGTTCTTTCAGCCAAACTATATGAAATCAAAATGGCAATCACATATATCTACAATCTCTCCATAAACAACTCAGTAATTTTCTCAGACTCACTCTCTCTACTTTGCAAACCATCCAAAATCTGAATAACAAAAAACAGCATTCCATAGCACACAAGAAATTATCCACATCCTTTCATCTTCGTCCAAAAAAATAGTTCTATGTTGGGTTCTCTCACATGGAAATATCACAGGTAATGAAACATCTGAATCTTCCCTCAAAATCGCATTGCTGCACAGCCCTATTCAAAATATCACTATCCTTCTTACTGACTTAAAGCAATTCATCAAAGCACAAAACCTATCCACATTTCAACTATTTAGGCAACAAATCCTCTCATCAAACAAATTAAAAAACATAAAAATATCATACATTTCCGAGAAATAACTTCAACGTCTCTAGAAAAGACGACGTAATCATCACGCGAGTGCGCTCAGGCCACTCTCTTCTGACACATTCCTATCTCCTGAATAAAAACCTCCCTGCCTTATGCCCAACATGCAAATGCCAAATCTCCGTAACTTATGTACTCTTCGAATGTCTCAAGTATCACCAAGAAAGAATCCTATATCTTACATTTAACGATCCTCAAGAGGTCCTGGCCGATGACTCTCCAAAAATTCAAAATATATTACCCTTTGTGACCAAAACTTAATTAAACCCTCTTATTTAAACAACTATGTTTTCAGTACGCCTCTTGCCACCGTTGCAGAACATGGAATTAAAATTTAAAAAGAACCTGAACATTTCTAAAAGGATGCTTACGTGGTTTGAGAACACTTCGCATTTTCCTAAACCATTATTCAAAAATGTTTGAATTTTTTACACTTTTCTTCTACTTTGATCAAAATTGAAGTAGATTTTGAAAAATAAGTGAAATTTCTTAAAAATTAGCGTAGGAAAAATTTGACGAAATTTTTGCATCTTATTTCCTATGAGATTTTGATTTTCAAAATTTTTGAAATTCCTATGCACCCCACCACCCGAAACGATTTTTTTTTGGCTCAAAATATATATTATTTTCAACACTGTTCATTATGAAAAAAAATTTTAAATCCTTCCGATAGCTGGTTCGTTCTGGATCTGAAAGGGTCAACAGACCGGTTTTAAAGATCTGTCTTCTACTGTGTACTCCTTCCAAAACCAATGATGAATATTACCCTAATTTTAGGATGGCTCAGTATGTTGTTCAAATAACTGATTTTTTTTTGTTTTGGTAACGCTGCTTCTTTTTTTGGTGTTAATCACTTATCATACTGCGAATTATAATTATTTGTAAAATGTTAAAACATGAAATTTTTTCAAATCAGCTATAAATATATTTGGTACGTTAAAATTGAACTTTTCAACTTGAATGGTTCCCATTTTTGCAAAATGTTGGTTTTTCAGCCACATATCAGAGTAAATAAAATAAAGAAATTCAACAACACATTTCAAACTGATTTTACAAATCAAACATCTTTTACCTTCTACCTGCTTTCATTTACTCACTACTTTTACTGATCATTTGCGTAGCATAATTCGAACAGTTTTTTTCCTACCCGCAATAACATTCAAATGTATTATTTGCTCAATAATAATTATACTTACATATGCACGCCATGCCACAGAAACTGTACACTACGTACCTCTGCCTAGTACGCATAAAACCCCATTATATCAACGCAGATATATGTATAGTACATTTAAGGTACCTATTCCTAGAACTGAATTAGATTATCTATAGCCGAACCTTTCTCGACACGTGTAACCCTCGTTCGAGGTATACCTTATGTGTGTCTGTGTACCTATGACGAGTACAGTACCATCGTCGCCACGGGCATATAACATCAGCTTGCGAAGAAAAAAAAGACCAAACCGAGCACCGCAGAGAGACAGAGACAGATACACCTACTTTAAATCTGTTTTCATCACATTGTCACCGTCACCTCCGCGACTAAAAAGGAGCTTACCGAACAAATACCAATCCCCTTTATAAGCTCATAAATAGATTAATGTAAAATAGTACACCATGGTAGATAACTCGACAAACCAAAGCTTTCTAAACTTGCTGTACCGTAGCCGTCGAACAGCCCGCTGCTGTGGAGCAGGATATGATACTGAGGAGAGTGCGGCGTTTATACATATAGCAAAGTATTTCGCCCGCAGCCAGATACACATACACACAACGAATGTTTCACACATTATTCGACTTCTTCATCATATATTAAAACTCACACCTACCGTTAACTCATTGGTATATTTCAACACACCTTCGCACATCGTACATCGCCATAAGGCGCGGCGAAATCCATAGGTGGTTTGAGAAAAGCTTCCTTTCAGGAAATTGGCGTAATCAACTACGCCAAGGAAGTAGGGGCGTGCTACCTCTATAAGTTTGGGTGCCGTGGCACGGATCACCGATTTCAGAAACGAGCCCTGGGTTATCCAAAAAATATAATGTTTGGAAACAAGATTTGCAAAGAAAAACTGAGTGAAATGATACCGACTTACCGACGGATAAGATAGCTGAATCTGCCCTACAGCTGGAAAAAAAACTAGCGCTAGATTAGTTTTTAGCAGCTAAAACTACGCCAATAAAAACCATTCATGCGATAAAAGTGCTCAAATTTCAAAAGCAAGGGAAAAATTCAAATAGGAAAGTAATCTGTGGTCCAAGCCCGAAAAAGTGTTCATCCAGTGATCTTTTTTGAGAACCAAAAAATGAACTGCAAAAAAATCCGATACTATTGGCCTTATGCAAAAAAAGAGCAGTTTCAAAGGGGGGGGGTATGGGCCCCTAAAAAAGTGATTGGAGGACATGGTCCGAAACGAACAAATTCGACGGATTCGGATCGAGGTACTTCCCCCGCCATATCGAATATACTAGATGTAATTTTTTTCCATTGCACCTGCACAACTGCATTCTATTGCACTTTGAATGCAATTTTTATGCATTTTGGACGATTTTTGACAGTAAACCAGCTCTCTTATTCAAAATATAGGCGAGAACCAAAAAGAAAGTCGATTTCCGCAGAAATTTGCAAAAAAATTCCTGCACAATGCGAAGTAACGGAAATAAACAGGCCGATCACCTCCCCCCCCCCCCACCAAAAATTAAACCACGAAATACTTGCTCAAAAATAGCGATGTGATACATCAAAATAGGTCAAAATTTCACGTTATATCCGAAAATCGTAATCATTTTTTATTTCGACCACCTCGATGAAGTTTTGCCCCCAAACTTGAATTTGACGAGGAAACTAAAGAAGTGACACCATTTAGATGAAATGTAGTTGGAATTTACGCAAATCAGACAATTATGGCTGGTTAGTTTCAACTCTCAGCATACCTTGGCCTCCCAAAAAAATTTTCAACCCTCAATCCATCCTCTCTCGCCAAATTATAATGAAAACATTCATTTAAAAACAGCAAAGTGGCATATCAAAATAGTTTAAAATTTCGCGCTTAGTGCAAAAATGATAATAATTTTTGAATTAGACCACCCCTCCCCGATGGAGTTTTGCCCCCAAACTACAATTTGAAGGAAGAAAGTTGATTAAATGACTTCATTACATAAACGTAATTACTGTTTACCCCACGCCACGTCAGACCGTAGCAGTCGATCAGTTTCAATTTTGCAGCACGTATCAAAGTATTTTTATCATAAATTTAAGTGATTTGAACTGCTGAACAAAAATCTGTTGCTGGTATTTTCAAAACAATTTTGTACGTAATAAAAGTGACATTTTCAATTTTTAACTTCGTGCCACACATTTCCTGAATTGAAATTTGGAAAATTACAAAAAAGAAACGAAATAAAGTGAAAATCGACCAAGTGATGTAGAAATAAATATGACTAGAAAAAAATTTTTCGACCAAAACTGACAATTTTATGAGCGAAAAATATAGCGGAAAAATAATTTTCCGAGGTTTCCTAGATATTTCGTCTATTTTTACAATTCCTTGAAAATCATGGAAATTGGGTAAATAAACTGAAAAAAATTCCAAAAAATTTAGATAATTGACCAAAAATATTTTTAAAAATGTTAAAAATCATCAAAAATCGAGTAAGAAACAAAAATAACAAAAAACTGTTGAAATATTTTGTAAAAATTGATGTAAAATGTGAAAAAAATTGCAAAAAATCATTGAAAATCAATCAAAAATTACGACAAAAAGTTGAAAATAAGGAGAAAATTGACCAAACATTGTATAAAACATTCGAAAATTAGGTAAAAATATGTCAAAAACGAACCGAAGTGCAGAAAATTGATCAAAAATCACGGGAAAATGTTCAAAATTCGATGAAAACGACCAAAAGTATGAGAAAAATTGCTAAAAATCATCGAAAATTGGGTAAAAAAATTGACAGAAATCAATTGAAAAAATGCAGAACATTGGTCCAAAATCACAAAATAACGTTGAAAAATGAGTGAAAATTGACCTTCGATCGTTAAAAAAAAGCATCAAAAATTGAGTAAAAACATTGCAAAAATACGTAAAATATACAGAAAATTGATCAAAATGACCAAAAAGGATTGAAAAACGCAAAAACCTAAAAATGTAACAAATCGTTGAAAATCTTATAATATAGATCACAAAATTACGAAAAATACTTAAAAGCATGTGAGAAATGACCTAAAATACGATAAAAAATCATCAAAAATTCAGTTAAAACTATTTTTGGTCATTTTTCACTAGTTTTTCAACATTTTTTCGTGATTTTTGATCAATTTTAATGATATTCAACGATTTTTGGTCAATTTTCACCCAATTTTCAACTTCTTTCCGTAATTTTTGATCAATTTTCGATGATTTTTTAACTTTTTTTTCCTCATTTCCGGTAAACTTTCACAAATTTTTCATAATTATTTCGTGAATTTTGACTAAATTTTTGGCATTTTTTGCGCATTTTTATGAAGTTGTAACTCAATTTTTGATAATTTTCAACGATGTAAACCAAAAATTGCGTAGGTATTTGACAAAAATGATCAAAAACCGTAGAAAAGTAAGTGAAATTTGCGAGAAAGTGTTGAAAAATATGTGAAAATTGAATAAATATATGAGAAGAATCTACAAAAATTATATGAAAAAAGTACGTAAAAAAAGAACAAAATTGATCAAAAAATCACAAAATAATATTGAAAAATAGGTGAAAATGGGCCAGAAATCGTTAAAAAATTATTTAAAGTAGGGTAAAACTTGGACAAAAAATGGATGAACAGTTTCAAAAATATGTAAAAAATAGGGGGAAATGTTGAAAAATGGACAAAAATTGACCTAAAGTAAACAAATTTGGTAGCAAGAAACAGACTTTTACTTGCATCACCACACAAGAAAAATATCTACCATTTTTCCAAGCGTGGACTCGAGTTTGATAACAACAAATACTTCGTGATCGAAAAAAAAAGAGGGGAGCAAGTAGGTATAACCTACAACACATCTCGAGTAGACGATTATCGTCTCGTGTACCGACGACCCGACGATTTATCGTACACCCTATAGGCAATAACGACCGTGATGGCATATCGTAAAGAAACATAGAACGAATTATACAAATGTGAGTGAGAGAGGGGGGCGAAGAAGAGAGAAAGAAATGGCACGACGCAGTGCAACGAAGGTTTTATACGATACGAAAACAATGGCAGCTTATTCGTTTCAAACACCTCCATCGCCTTCGCCTTATTATCATTTTGATTTAGCATTTCGCAAAGCGCTAAAAAGAATAATAACTTCGGAATATTAATTAAATAAAACTTTCCGTGTTAAGACTCTATTTAAGATATTTGTTAATTCGTTTGTGATAAAGTTTGTGTTTTTGATTAGTTGAACATGCTACTTCGCCTTTTAGGCTTACATTAGCATATTTATATACGAGCCCCAGCCTCGGGACTCGTTCGCTTTCGTGCCCCTGTCCCATTGTGCTGTACATAACGTTTCGCGTATACAGGAGTGGGCATTTTTTCTATCGCACCTTATCCTCTCCACCCCCTCCCATCATACTGGCAAGAGAATCCTACGTATTCTGCATCCAACACCGAATTTATTCCCTTCTATTTTAAAACCCTCTCCCCTTCGCTCGTGCTCATGGCTTACTTCATATTGCGCGGCGTTTTCAATTCGGTCGCCGCTACCTCCCAGCCACCCTCAATGTTTTGTTACGTATAAAAACGGCAAAGATTTATCGGATGATGAAACTACGCTATGGTACTATAAAAGGAGCACGTTCGAGTCGTTTATAAATGAAAAATTAATTCGATATTCTCATTTGCAAATATGCTAAAAACCTACTCTACGCCTGCCCGCTCTTGCGCCAAATATCTATATCGTGAAACACAAAGAGAAATAGAAAAGAAGAGGTAACAGGAGGACATGTACATAATAAAATTCCCGTAGTCTCGAGCCGGCGAATTTAACGAATACATGAATTTTTATCATGGTGCCTGAAATACCACCGTTAAACTCGCGTACCTCACCTTCTCCTCCGCTCCTACTCGTTCTATCTTTGCATATCTTTAAACAACGATTCCAAGCTTTTCACGAATAAGAAAGAACATATGTTTCAGCAGTTTGCGTCCTTTTCTTTGGCATCACCTTTATCTTTTCTTTTCTTTCGCCTTCGACAACTTAATTTTGAAAATTTTTTAACCGATAAAAAAATGTTGACTTCATTATTGTGTACTATTTTCGAAAAAAAAAAAAAAAAAAACACAATCCAGTAATGGAATGAACTCTGTAGGCTTTTTACAAAATTTTCAAAAAAATAGGTAGAAATTTTTTTTCCATCCATATGAACAAAGCTTTGAAAAAAATGATTCTATTTTTTTCATATCTCTCTGAATCAAAATTCGATTTGATACCTTCAACTTCTAATGAGAAGAAGTCTGCAGGTTTTAAATACCTGCTTGAGTTAGAAGTGAAAGTAACTGCCGTAAATGGCGTGGCAAAGAGGGGGGAGGGGTTGGACAGCCACATCATTCTCTTCAGGTTGGAAAAATTAAAAAGTGTTACTAGATTCAAAAACAAAACCTTAGGCATCCTTAATTTTTTTCACAAAACTGCGAGGGAAATGTTCTCTTTAGTGGTTAAAAAATGTCCACAAAGCTACCAAAAATTTTCACAACCGTCTTATTCAGTGGTCATGATTTGGGGAAGGAGTGCCCTTGGGCCACAAAACGAGGTCACGAAAATTTGTCACGACTTTTGTACAATTATGTATCGACACATATAGTAAATATACAAAATTTCAAAACTCTCTTGCTATAAATTGTTGTTGGCATTTTTTCTGAATTAGGAAAAGAATGTATTTCGACTAAATAATCACTTCCCCCCCCCCTTGAATCATGAAGATGAAAGGTAAATTGAAACCATTTTTACTCACGAGTTCAGTTCTTTCTTTATTACGTCAGCAAGTGATTTTACCCTGTGAACTAGGTAGGAAGTTGGAAGAAAAATTAAATAATGGACAGTGAGTGCGTGAGTCGAGTAAAAAACGCAAAAAAAAAAATGAAAGCAAAGTTTGATCGTACTTTTACCAGGTACGAGATTCCTCAACAAAGGATTTGACACCTTCTGTGTTTTGTAATAAGTGTAATTTGAAAATAAAATTTCCACCTGGGTGCAGCACCACAAATTTGGCCAAGCATAAGTATTTCCGCAATGTGACTGAAAGTGATCCGTGCCTATTAAAAAAGGCTAAGCTTGATGAAGCAGCCAAACAAGATGTGGTGAACGGATTTATAAGTTTTGTTGCCGAAGATATGCGATCTTTTCGATCCATACAAGGATCTGGATCTAAAAAAATGATCACATTGTGCATTAGAGCTGGTGTTTCTTTAAAACCTAAAAATTTCAATATTGATGACATCATCCCTCATGCGACTACCATCAGTCGAACGTTAAAAGAAAGACACGAAGATTTAAAAAAATTGATCGTAACTATCAAACTGAAAATAGATGTTGGTAAGTTACCTGGAACATTTTCAATTTAAGTTTGTACATTAAGATTTTTTTTCGAGTTAAAAATTTTTCTTTTTGAAAATTTATAGGTCAGTGCCCATGTTCACTAGATTTATGGGCTGATAAACATGCCAATAAAAATTTCCTTACGCTCAATATTAGTTACCTGGACGAGAATTGACAATAATTTTTGAGATCTAAGAAGCTGATATTCATACAACCCCATTGAATTCACTTCATAATTCTTCCTGGAGGAAAACACATTTTTCTTCAAAACAATTTTTTTCAATTTGAATAATTTCGTATAAGGTAGCTGTATTTACTTCTGGAAGAAAAAATTAAAAGCGGGAAAAATACCTCTCACTCGCATGAATATTTCACGCTGGTTTCCATTTCATTTAAATTTTTTTATATGATTCTACGCCCACAAATTTAAATGAGTTTCAAAAAGAGAGGAATCATCAATTTCACCTCACACTCGCCAATTTCATTTTAATATTTTTGTTTTTATTTAAATTATTTTTGAGCATGTACCAAATAGCTTCAAAGTCGCGCAAATTATCATGATAAAGAAGCCAGACAAACCAGCAGATGACGTTAAATCCTACCGGCCAATCTCACTCCTTTCCACCATCTCTAAAGTGTTTGAAAAAATACTTATTAAAAGACTACTACCGATGGTAGGCGAAGACCTGCCTCTGCATCAATTTGGCTTCAGGCAAAAACATTCAACAATAGATCAGGTGCATCGCGTAGGTACCATTATAGAAAAGGCCTTGGAAGAAAAGAAATTTTGCTCGGCAGTCTTTCTTGATGTTGCAAAGGCCTTTGACACAGTGTGGCACAAAGGGTTAATTTACAAACTCTCACAAATGCTTCCCAGTAATCTATGCCGATTACTGGAATCATACCTGGCTGGTAGAAAATTCCAGGTCAGGCATAAAAATAACAAGACATTATAATCTAATCAGGTACGATAATGATATTCACTTATTCACTTATATATAGATGTACTCCACGGATGAATTCAGTAACCCAACCACGAAAAGTGCGGAAAATACCAATAAGGCTGTGGAAGAGAAATTGGCAACAATTGGATTGCAAGGTCGATTAGAAAAATTTACATGTATTTCCAACCAGGGCTTAAACCTTATCAAGAAGTGCACCGAGCTGAAGGTACAGCGACTGGATTGTGCGGCGCATATTTTGAATACTGCCCTAACGAATGTCTTCCAAGAAGCAGCTATGAAAGCGGATGCACCCAGCCTGCATAAACTCCACTGCGCTTGCAAAATGCTGGTGGAGAATTTTAAACGATCAAGTATGCAAGAACTACTCACAATGCGGCTAAAACAATGCTGCAAGACTCGTTGGAACACACACGTGGAAGTACTCCATTCCATTGCAGACAACTACGATGATATATTTGCTATTCTGTCTTGTTAGAATTTTGGAACACATTGACTAGGACATTGTAAGCCAAAACCATTCAAAAAAGCCACACAGTTTTTGGAGGGAGGGTGATTCCTATATCACCATTCACACAATCATGCTAAAAGTAAAAGAAAAGCAAGACCATGTCCAGACATTTTTAGCCAATGAAAACGATGATTAGCTGAAATGGATTGGTGCAAGGTGCCAGAAGTTTTTGGAGACAAAAATCAAATTTAGCGATGCGCACAAAGTAGCTGCATTTTTGTGGCCTGCCTGCCACCAGATGCTCTGTTAGTCAGATGAAGAAAGTGAAGATGTGTACAAAGCAGTTCGTAAATCCGTATGGAATCTACTTCTGCCTCCTCCAGCCCAAGTTACAGTACCAATGCCAACTTGGAAGGGCTCCAAGACAACGATCAGTTCCCAGCAGCACTTCGAGTAGCGAGAGTGAGACAAAGGGATGTCGGAATTTTTGAGGAGGTATTGTGACATCCCATCCGCTCCTTCATAACATCAAAGTGACCATATCGAAGCAGAAATTGAGTTGTATAAAAAGCAGTACACAAAAGATGTTAATAATGTTCTGGGGTGGTGGGGAGATATTTCACCTTGTTTTCTAGTACTTGTAGGCATAGGTTATGTAAAATGTGTATAGTTTTCATGTATAGGATTAAGATGTATAGTGTTAAATGCCGTTTCCCAAACTCCCATTCGTCTAAACAATTCTTTCACAAAACAACGTTAACTACTCTTAAAACAATCCCAATTGGTCATCCTTTTTTCATCGTTTCCTATAAATACGGCAATGTAAATTAGTTTTATGTATTAGGCTCGTAGACAAATGAACATTAAGACTAGTCCTCATATTTGTTTTCTACACTTGACCCAAAGTCTTTCACAGCCACATGCCTTAATAGTGCGCTTTCCGCGACTGCCAATAGGTATTGCGACCCCACATATCCTAATAGTGCGGACGCTCGCGATATCAGGGACCTCTCAGAATTTACCATCACGGAGCCTTCAAACAACAGGCGTATTCTAGGAGTCATTGCCACTAGTGCTACGAGTGAAAGGATGTTCAACAGGTCTGGCCAGAGTTCATTTGTCTACAGAATCCTTAGCAGCCTACATGTTCGTTTCATATGTTTAGTCACTTCGTTTGGGCTTGTCATTACGTTGTTGCCTCTCGTAGGCACTGTAGATATAGAAGAATAGAATTTGTGCGAATAATGTACTTATTAATTTTCCAATTTTCTGAATAAACATCGCAATTGGAGTTATTCTACTTATTTCGCACTTACATGTATTTTTTTTTAATTGTCAAAATTTTTTTAAATTCTTAATTCTCTGTTGGAGAATTTTTTTGAGAATTTTATTAGTTACTAAAGACTTTTCACTTTCACCAAGAGCCTGCTACAATTCAGCTTCAATAACATCGCAACCAGGTGCTTTGCATTCCTTCATCGCATTCACCACCACCCTTACTTCATAAAGTAGGATGTTTGGTTCATCTTCAGCTGTCACTTCGACCATAGGCACCTGTTGGTTCATCTCCAGTGTTCGACTGTCTTTCCGGCTGTTAGAATCCCATACAACTGTGCCATCATCTTTCTTGATCTCGCGAGTTCTAGGTTTAAAATCTTTAATAAAACACATCACTACAGGTATGTTGAAGTCCCTGCACTTTTCGATGATTTTCCGGACATTCATTATCTGTTCCCTTGTGCCTCTTTCTGACATGAACCCGGCTTGTTCAGGTGGAATTTGCCTGTGTAGATACGTCTTGATCCAGTTGTTTAGGATTTGTAACATGACTTTGATGCAGTTCGGAATTAGAGCAATTGTTCGATAATTAAAGCATAATCTAGCATCTCCTTTCTTAGGCAAGGTGTCTTCCTCTGTGATACTGATCTCGTGATCTGAGATTCAATCAACAACCAATTACATACATTACATTCAACGTGGAAACTTTGAAAATAAATAAAATAACTTTAAGTGGGTCACATACTTCTAGTGAAATCTCCAAGTTGATAAAAATTTAACGAAGCCTTTAAAAAGTTGAAATACCATCATTTCTAAATAAAACCAACACATATCTGTTTTGATTCCATGCACTGCCACGTACTGAGCGGGTATTTTTTCTTTATTTCCATCAGTTGGGTCATTTTACAAAACGAGCTGGTCTCATCATTTACAACTTATTTCAGTACAGAAAAGCACGCATACCTTCGTACAGATAGCTATACAGAATGTAGACATACAGCTATCATATTTCTAATTTTACATACATGTAATGTACGTATTCAATATTTATACGTACGATTATTCCTTTCAAAGAATATTAATGAATTTATTAAAGTCGCGAGCTTTCATCTGTATTGGCTTTTTAATTGAAAACGCCGATGTACGTAACGTACCTTCTCTACCTAGTACCTTTCCTATATAAATACATACACACATACAAAATGTCATATGCATTAAACCCCGAGAACTTCACGCTGTTTATGTTCAACAACCAGCCAAAGTTGTACATAGCAGATACGTATTACCCATTCGTAAATTGATACACGTAATTAATAATTACGACTACGATTAGGTGAAATTTTTCTCTCTCTTTCTGCCCCTATACATCTCCATCTATAGTGCGCACATAGCTACATACGTATAATTAAGTTTTCTCTCAAATTTAGAAATTAAAATTCGTACACCATATACGTATTAGGTAGCTTGATTTACGATAAAATATATTCGAACGAATGTACCTATACCAACCAATACTGTACAGCGTACGCGTACCGTGAAAATGGTATCAGAAAAGTATATAAACAAAACAAGATACAAATACAGCGATCAACTAACCTATAGGCATACATGCATAATTTTAACGTCGGCGTGAAATTTATTACGGCTGAACAAAAAAGATACATAGATGGAATAAGTTTGCTCGTAATTAATAAATGTTTGAAGAGCAATCACTACACTGACATAAGTACCATTGCAGATACATACGTAGATAGAGGTACTAGCTAGCCTAGGTACTAGGTAGATATACCAAGTAAACATGCATAAATACACAGAACGAACGTAGCGTCGGATTTTATATAGTTTAATAGTGAAACGACAGCTTGTAAAACCAAAATATTTCCTTTCTGCGGTACTATGATAGACGTACGTTACAAATGATATTGTTTCATGCAAAACCGAAACAATGTCTGGAAATGAAGAACAACCAACACGCTGGTACCCTATAAAATTAAATTTCATTCAACATGTAATATCCTGAATTGGTGGCGGTGCGGTGCGGTGCGACAGGGCTCACAGCTATCACTAAAGCCTATACCTATACAGAACCCCACTGGATGATGATGGTGCATGGTGTGCCCACTGTAAGCTAGATACACGAGAGTACACAATACTACATTATACGACGACGTGTTTTAATTAGAATTTCAGCGGTTTCCCTGCGAAGCTTTCAACCATAGATTCTAACTTTCTTCGTCTTTCGAATTAGGTTTTTTTTTTTACATTCTCAAAAACCAAAAACATGCATAAAACGCGGAAAACAAACTTAATAAGGCGCAAAAATAAAGAAATCTGGAGACACACGAAAAGATCTACAAACGTGGATATATATTTTAAATAGTGTAGCTCCTATAGGTACGGTACACCGGTGTAAGCTTAATCGTATAAAACGGAGCGCGGAGGGGTGTGCCGTAATACGATAAGATGAAAAAAGAAACGAGCTCAAGGTATCCTTTATACATATAAAGAGATGTAACGATTTTAATTGTGTAATCCTTATACGAATTTGTGGCACAACACGGCACTCTTTATCTTTACTTTTACTCCCTTCACACTGCCACTCGACCAAATAGCTCTGAAGAAGAATACAATTCGAAAGAGGTGTTTTCCATTTAAAGATTTACTCAATAGGAAATAAACGCTTTGTCGAAATTATTTCAAGTGTCGAGTGTGTATTTCATTCCGAATCGTGCGGTTTCTTCCTACGTGTTTCCTTTGTGGTAAATGATGTGACAATGAAGTTAGATCGAGAAAAGAAAGGAGTTATTTTAAGAGATGAATTCGCTTTTCGTACCAAAGTACGTATATTCTCGTACGGACTGCGCGATTGTTTGTAAGTTCAAATTTTACAGCATTGAAATGATGATACGACAACACAACCGAACGACGAGCGAAGGGTTCGCAGAAACGTTTAATTTCGAGTTATTAATTTCTCTCGTAAGTTGATGAGGTGTTCATTTTGTTGCGTTGATGTACGCCGTAGTATTATAGCAGTACTTTGACCTCGCTCATAGACGTCTCGATGGCGATATTTATGACGACGGAGACGGAAATAGTAGTGAAAATTTCACAAGCTCGATGGCCTGGCTCGCTAAACCCTCGGGAATATGCTGCTTTCGAATTACTACCCTGTAATAGAGATAAAAATAAGTATACGCACGTACAAGAGTAGAACAGCGTAGCCAAGAATTTCCAAATTAGGAGATCAGCGGGGTCATAATTTTTTTCGAAAAGTGAGGTGAGTCATAAAATTATTTTGTGAAGTATTTACCGTAGGAAATATCTTTTAACCATTAAAAAGGCAATTTATCGAAGTTTTGTGGAGAAAAATGGAGGTTTTCAAAGATTTTGATTTCAAGGCTGATAATAGGCACCTTCATTAAAGGCGCTAAAATGCACCTGTTTCAGAATTTACTTACCTGCAACCCAACTGTTGGGGTTGGATGAGAGAGGCGGACGGAAAGGCTGTGTTATTCAGCCTATAAGGAGTTCGATAAATTTTTCACTTCTAATCGATGGCTTATAATTAATAGCTTGATTAATGGTAGCCTACGATACATGGAGCACTTTCTAAAGATTTATATTGGAAAAAAAGTACTTTTGGACAAGAAAACCCCCTAATTAGGGCTTCGAAAGGGTCCTACACTGAAACTAAGTTCATATTCCTATCCAGACGGTTCAACAAATGCGAAAACGACACCAATATCATCAACCCATCTGTAACTAAAAATTAGGGGGGGGGGCTATTTTGGGGTGCTTGGGGGCTCGATAAATTTTTTACGTCTTGCCTACGTTTTTCTATTGATCCTAGTAACAAGTGTACCAAGTATTGAATTTCTTCCATCGATAACCAATTTTTTCGAATACATCGTCATTTATCCCCATGTTTCAAGTTTTTTCAAATTTTCACTATAGCGCACCCCCGTAAAAATTTTGAAAAAAATACATGCGGTGTAGGAGTCAAATATACATCTGAAAAGCATAATTTTAAAATTTCACGAAATCGTTATCCATATTAAAAAAAAATAAAGAAACTTGGAAATGGTCATTTAGGGTAGAAATTCTGGGTGGAGGGGGTGTTGATTTGTTTTAGGATGCCTCACATTAGTGTCTAGAATATACCAAAAAATTACAGAAATCCATTTATTAACGTCTTCAAAAAAAAAAATAATATATGTTTTTCAATAAGTCATCCCCTTCGAGAATGGGTGTGGTTGGAGGTCCAAAACTTCGGTCAAGGATGTTTCTTGATGGTACCCACCTACTACCAAAGTATCGTCCTGAAATCTCTTCGGGGCAAATTTAACATGCTTATCCGCCAATGGCCTTTGATTGCAACACCCGTCGTCTACCCCACCCTTCCTAACATCACCTACATCCCATCGTAATGAGAACTGAATGTGTTTCCAAGGAAAAAATTTCATTTTAAAGGGTGTTCGAGGGAGAATTTTGAAATTCATCCAAAGTCTAGTGCTGTCATGGGCCTACCAATATAATTTTTTTTTTTGGAATTTTCCAGTTCATATGGGGAGGGGAGTAGACGAAAGAAAATTTTCAAAATGCTAAAGCTCGGAACTCAAAAAACCTACATAAAATGTTTTCCTCTTGAAGTATATTCTTTTTCATGTACTTTTCACCTACAGCATCGCTCAATTTTTTTCAGCAGTGAGCTGCAATCAAAAATGCAAAAAATCCTGTAAAAATTATGTTACTTACGTTTGTTTTCGAAATGACCGTGCATTTTTCACAAAAATTCATCATGAACAAAGATGTTTGATGTGGAGTCCTCACACCATCATGCTTAGGATTTTCAATACAGTCAACAAATTTAGACAGGTATAAGGAGAATTTTCAAAAAAGTTTATATTGTTGAGCCAATTTTAAAACCGCGTATTCGCAGTTAAAGTAAATATAAAATAAAATTTTTGTAGCGTTAAATCTCCAGAGCCGCTCTTTGGTTCAAATCCTTTTTAGAAATGAAGGATGAAATATAGTCGTAGTCCAGAAGGAACGTAATACCAAATTTCTTAAGCACTGAAATTAAACTAATTTGCAATATGTTCCAAAATTAATTTTTGAAAAATTAATCGGGGGGGGGGGGGGGGGGGGTATAAGCTCTTCTAGTCCAATCCTCGAGTGGGCCAACGTTGGTGTTATCATCGTAGAAATCAAACCTCCCTAACACGGTTATAAGGTCAGATTATTCATCCAATCTTATCAAGCATTATTTCGAAATTTCCTTTAAGTACAAAAACTGAGGAAACCTAGACATAGGGACTTAATAGAGTCGGATAAAGAATCTGACCTCATGATCGTGTTAAGGAGGTTCGATTTGTACGATGACGACACCGATATCAAGTTCAGGAGGGGGGTCCAAAAAGAAATTTCATGTATTTATTCAAGCAGTAATTACACAAATTTTAAAAACATACTCAATAATATGAACACTTATTAGAAAATTTAGTAAATACAATGGCTTTTTTGAGCACTTTGAGCTAAACACGCAAACCTCGACCAAATTTTGACCGCATTTTTTGGCATAGAACTTCACGACAAACAATTTTGTTCATTGTTAATTTTTGTGTCAAGTGAATAATTCAATTGATAAATGCAAAAAATGTTAATTAATTATCAAGTGTTTTTCGTATTTTTGAGCATCTTGAGATAGAAAGTAGGCATATATAAAAAATACATATTTAGAGAAGAAAAAATTTCACGTAGCCCTCTTGAATTCGGAGCTATAGTGATTTCAAAACCGCTTCTGTTCATCACCCTCCCCCCGCCCCCTTCATGGGCTGGAAAATACTAAAAAAAAAAATCATTCAGATAGGCTCGCAACAGTCCTAATTTTCGCTAATTTGAGACTATTAAGATCGTATATCAACTTACTTTCTTAATAAGTCTCCCCATTTTTCAAATTATTGGTAATTCAGAGGTCACTTTGGAGTACTAGGGAAATGGATCAAGAAAATAAGTTGATATTCGATCTCAGCGGTCTCACTTTTAGTAGGAATCGATATGCTTCATACGATTTTAATAATATTTCAGTATTTTCTTATATGTAAGCTGGCTCAATGACCTCAAATTAGGAACAATCAAAGTGTCAATTCATTTTTTCATTTTTTTGAATTTTCATCATATAGTAACAACTGGTGGGGAGCGTTCAAGGGGGCGACTTGAGTCAAAAAAGTGAGCCAGTAATCAAACTCAGCGTCCTTAAATTGGTAATAATCGATGTCATTTCATTTATTCCATTTTTAGCCTGATTTTCTATATAATTTGAAAACTAGACAATTAAAAGTCTTATCAACCCTCCCACGGTGGATGAAGGAGGAATATTTATTTATTTTTCAGTCGACTAAAATAATTCACTCTACTCGATACTAATCAAAATCGTTCCACTTCGGTTAATAGGCTCACTTTGAAGGTAGATTAGATATATATGAGTGAGGATGACTTTGGGTCAAAATTCTGTCTTGCCCCATTTTGGGAGAGGGGGTGCTGAGGGGCCAAAAACGCAAAAATCGTTCTTTTTTGAGCCATTCGACAGAGAATCCAAAGTTGTCTAACATACCCAAAAATCAGTCTCCTGAGTCAACTAGAAGGGGAGATGAAGGAGTTTTCCTCTTTTTGACCTTGAAAAAAGGACGTTGCTGCCCTTTCTTCTTTCCAAATTGAGCTAGGAAGTTGAAATTTGGTATGTACACTTGGTAAGGGCTACAGATGTGCTTTTTGGCGGTTTCGACTTTTCAGACCAACTGCGCATCCTTACAGCCAAGAAATGTAGTTTTTTAGGCAGGTCTCTTTATGTTTTAAGTTTGTTTCTCGCTCAACTCTCCTCCAAATTGAGCTGGGTCGTTGAAATTTGGTATATTGATTTAGTATAGGTCTCAGATAAGCACTTTGGTGGTGTCGCCTGTGCAGTATGCTTTTTTTTTCATTTTCACTGAAATTGAGGACCTTTGTGATTCTCAGGAGTGCTGAGATACAATTTTGAAAATTCATTGGATAAAACAAGCATGAAAAAGTATTGTTGATGATCATTTTTTCAAACTTTTAAATGATAGTTTTCCAACTTTATACTCCTTTTACAAAACTGAGCCTTCATTTCAAAAGTTTATCTTTGAGCTGTCAAAGTTTCAAACATTCATTCTGAATCTACTACGGATTACCTGCAAAACCACATGAACAGATATATCTTGAGTAGGGATCAACGAGTACCCGAATACATATCCGAATAGTCATTTCGTGTGTTTTGATTGGTGGTTGAAATTGTTATCAACGTTATGCGTCAAGTTATCACATGTCAAAATTTCAACCACCAATCGGAAACACCAAATGACTATCCGGATACGGTATTCGGGTACTCGTGCATTCGAGTACCCGATATTCCAAAACCGAAAATTGCAAAGACAACCTCGCTCTACTCGCCCCTTTAAAGAATCGAGGTCAAAATAACCACGATTCCTTCACCAAAGCACCGAAAGGAATTCGCAAAAAAGTTTTGAGCGAAATTGGAAGACCCGAGTTACGTTGTTTTGGGCTCGTTTTGACATGGAACGAGTCATGTGCTTTTCATGAAACCGTTGCATTTATGGTAAAGACAACTCGAAGTTACGATGATGAAAATAATCGAATGAGTAATTGAAAAAACATTCAAGAAGATGATGATTTTGAAAACTATCGTCGACTAAAAAAACAGGACAAATTAATGTACGAAAACAAGATATGCAATTTAATCGACTCGGCTGTCAATACATCGCGTATCGGCAGCTGATTACGAAGGCGCTGAAAATGATACATCTTCGATATACGTTCAATTTTGAATTTAAATTCAGCGTGACGATTTTCATTTTACTCAAATTCACCGCCGTGAACACTCACGTCCGCTTTCCAAAATACGTTTCCTTGGGTTTGGGAAAATTCGAAAATCGCCCGGAACGATATGGTAAATGGGCGTTGCGTTTGGGTAAATCGACGGAACGCGAAAACTGTCAAACTACTAGAAAGTTTCGCTACATTCGAAGAATATATATACTGGTACAGGCGAGATAAATAGTAAATAATTTATTCAGAATTTTATTCACGATGAAATTGACCATTTCGCCACTCGCGTTAGCTTTGATAATGGCAAAAGTTGCTTAAATAGTTTCGAAGCAAGAGAGCCAGCGTCGTTGTCGTCCAATCCTATACACTGTATCTTTTCAAAGCTAATCATGCGGTACGGTAATTTTGTTTCTGGTTTTGTTTCTCATTGCTGAGATTTCGTGACTTTATTCATTTGTAGACCGGAAAGTACTCTTGAGAATTGTATTGCGGTTTTGCGAGCCGAAGCGTTACGTTACATAACATTTTTAATACAGGCCGGTTAGGAATTTACTAGACGTAATTCTCTGCAAAGATTCTTTCTAAATATGTTCAGGACGTCGTCGCTTTAATATTTACAACTTCTTCATCGCGACGCCCCCTTCGCTCGTTCACAGCTACCGAAAATTCCTTTTTTTTTCGAATTATCTCGCTCGGCTTGCCGTACAAATAGTTTGGCAAAAATTTGAAAAACAAATTAGGAACTGTTTTGTTTTGCCTCTGATATTTTTTCTCCTTAGAACTATCCGCATCGTATATAGGCGAGGAAATGTAACAAGTGACCGGAGCTCGCCGTACGAATTTCATTGAATATTCTCACTTTCGCCACTCTCCCACACTCGAGTTGAAATTTTCTTATGTACAAGAATCCTTCTATAAATAGACTGGGGGCTAGGGCGATTTTTTTTAGCTGATTTTAAAACGCATAACTTTCACTTTTTTGGAAAGAGGGTGTTCTCAGGAGCACGAAGATGCCGGTCTGCCACTTTTGCGACCTCACAAAATGGATGAGACTGACTTAGTAATGTACGTTTGTAGTCCCAAAACTCAAACCTTAAAGGGCAAACTTGTCGAGTGGTTGCTAAGACGGGGTTAAAGTGTCGCAAAAATCCAAAAAAAAGGCCAGTTCCACAGTGGTACTTCGTGACATCACTTTTTGATATAGCTAATGGCAGACGACATCATGCGGTTATTAGGGGTTGGCAGAGAACGTTTAAGTGTCGCCAAGTGATAAAAAAATATATGATTTTAAAATGAACAAGATTTCATCCATAGGTTCTTTTATTCTTCACTGTTACATACCCATGATGACTGATCACTTTGGGTGGTTGTAAAGACCGGCAAACCGGTTTGAAATCATCAAGATACTCGAAATATGGCTACAAATCGAAATTTTTTCAAAAATACAACTACAAATGATGGGTTATTGCAATTTCTAATATTTACTTCTAAGATACTCTCAAAATAGTAGATAATGAACACCGTCCCCTGGAGCCTGATTTAGGGCACCAATAACTCCCCCAACCCAACAATTTCAATATCAAGGCTTAATACAAGTTGAAGTGGGCAAAAGTCGTGGTATGGACATTTTTAGACTTTACTAGTACATACATACCATGGCAGATTTTTTTTGATGGTTACAAGTTAAGGCTAACCAGTTTGAAATTTTCAAAATTCCCAAAATTCTACTATTTGACCAAAATTAATTTCATATCGACACTGAATACCAGTCTAAATGGGTAAAAATGGAGGTAGGGGTTCATTCCAGCATACCAGTACATGTATACCATGACAGATCATTTTTGACGGTTACTAGCTTTGGCAGACTGGTTTGAAATTTTCAATATACCCAAAATTCTAATATTTTACCAAAATTAATTTTAAAACGACATTAAATACCTG
>FIZR01020472.1:0-10884 GCA_900060175.1 Ferrisia virgata | reverse complement strand
CATCTCAAAGGCGTCGATTCTTCTTTTATCATCCGCCTTTAATGTTCATGTTTCCACGCCATATAGGAAAACAGAGAAAACAAATGATTTTATGTCTCTTCCAAGTCTTTCTGGAGATTTTGTAATTACATGTGACATTACGCAGTCTGGTCATATGTAGCTGATTTGCTCAGAGCGATTCGGCGTCGTATTTCTGTTGACGAGCCTCCATCTGCTTCGATGATGGAACCTAAATATACAAAAGCGTTGACCTTTTCGTATTTGCTCAGAGCTGTAGAAACTGGAAGACACTTGGCCCAATCCACTACCATGACTTTCTTCTTCGTTGCATTGATACGAAGTTCAAGTTTTTCGCTGGCTATCTTCACCAGGTTGACGAGCTCCGCCATTTCTATCTGCATATCGCAGATTAGATATTCTTGCTCCAATGGAAATACCACCAGTCCCAATGTTCTAGAATCTCCCGAATAATGTGCTCACTATAGATGTTGAATAACTGCAGGGATAATATGCACCTTTGACGCACTCCCTGCTCCGCTTGTAAAACCTCAGATTCTTCACCAGCAACTCTCACCACCATAGAATTGATCTCATATAGGGACTCCACTAAATGTACTATATGAGCAGGGACTCTTATTTCTCTTAGAACTTTGAAGAGCTCCTTCCAATTCACGCAGTCAAAGGCTTTGGCGTAATCTATGAAACACATCGCTACAGGTATGTTGAACTCCCTGCACTTTTCCATGATCTGCCGGGCATTCATTATCTGTTCCCTTGTACCTCTTCCTGGCATAAGCCCGGCTTGTTGAGGTGGAATTTGCCTGTGTAGATACGTCTTGATCCGGTTGTTTAGGATTTGTAACATGACTTTGCTGCTGTGTGGAATTAGAGCAATTGTTTGATAGTTAGAGCATAATCTTGCATCCCCTTTCTTATGCAAGGGAATCAGCACCGACTTACACCATTCAGTAGGCCATTTATGACTCTGCCATATCACACTGCAAAGTTGCCATACTTCTTTGATTTCACTTTCACCAAGAGCCTGCCACAATTCAGCTTCAATATCATCGCAACTAGGTGCTTGGAGACCATTACAACCATTTTTGGCAATGTCAGATATTTTTTCCCCCGAAGACTAAAATCATTTACTTTGCTTAGTACAGACTAAAATCGCACTAATTCGGTCAATAGGTTCAATTTGGCGACAAATTAGATATATATCAGTGGGAACGACTTCGGATCAAAATTAAATTATCGCCAAATTTGGGGGGAAGGGGTGCAGAAAGGCTAAAATCGCAAAAATTGTTTCTTTTTAAACCAACCGATATATCCAAAAATCAGATTTCTAGGTCAATTAAAAGTACAGATATGAAGGTTTTTCTCCTTTTTACCCTTGAAAAAGGACTGTTCCTACCTTATCTGCTCTGCGAATTGAACTAGGAAGTTTAAATTTAATATGTAGACTTAGTAAGGGCTATAGATGCAGGTTTTGAGAGTTTCGACTTTTCAGTCGTATTGCGACCCCTCACGGCCCTAAAAATGTAGTTTTTTGGCCCATTTTTCTTATTTTTTGAGGTTGTTTCTCGCATAACTCCCGCCTTTAAATTGAGCTTAGAGGTTGAAATTCGGTATGTAGATTTTGTATAGGTCTACGATGCTTTCTTTCAATTCTTATGATTATAGTATTTCACGAAAATCAGGCTCAAAAATCAACGTATTACGATGCTCTTTTCCCTTCAACTGTACGAGAAATTTTTTAAAACAGGATCTTCGCTACGTATGGCGACGGCATCGAGACAAACGAATCACCGCAGGGATTTGAAACAAAGCAGTCAAATTTAGACATTTTTTTTTTTATTATTATTTATCCTTCGTTAGTGATTTTAAAACATCTATGGGGGTCCTAGTTACGCACCTATATATACTACAATAATAATGAATAACCTGCGTGAATATTATAACCGGTATATCGGAAGTCGTTCAAAACCTATATCAGCGGGTACATGTATAGGTAAGTTAGGTACCAAGCAGTTTTCAGCAAATTACTCGTTCTGAATAATGTGTACCTAGCAAGGTAGGCTACGTCTGTATGTACAGTACGTGTTATTGTTCGTTGATGCGGAAAAATTTAAAGACGTATTGAATATTTGGCATTGTTATAGATTTCATTAGACGTATACTCGTATAGAACGTTTTCCAATCAGATAAGATTATTATATATATTTTTTTTTGCTCACGTGAGACGACGAGGACGACGTGACGACTCGACACGACGGTTACTGGTATCCATCCGATGAGAGGAAGCTGAGACCGGAAACAAGTACGAATTCTTATAGCACAGCAGCGTCAGTTATTTACCTTCTTATATAATTCGATTGACTCATTGATATTTTTCCAGCGAATAAATCGAAGAATATACCAAAGTACATCTAGGCACATTCTACCCAGGCTACCTAGTACCTACTTGTTAATAACTAGACCGATGCAATGGGTGACAGGAGACAATACACGTGTGTTAAGGGCGAGGCAATGTGTATACAGACAGACACATTACACACGAGCATAAGCTAACCATACCAAGATACGCGTAAGAAGAATATGCAGGATGTAGCCGGATATTAACAAAGACCGAAGCTTGGTCTTAACTTCCGTTAGATTGAATACGTTTCTTTGGGCGTACTCCTTAATTACAAATTTTAATTTCCTTTTGGCCAAGTTCATTAACATAACCTTTTTTTTTTTTTTTTTTTTTTCTTCACTGCAGCAGTAAATAGATAATATGCACATATTGTACATCTACGTACCAAGACGAAGAGAGACCAAGTTACGGGTAATTTAGCAAATCCATATCGTTCATCGATACGTAACCGTAACGTACGACAAGTCTCCGGTATCTTCGTCATCGTCATCGTTGTTGTTATTATTGTACGATGCACAGTGGTCCTGTAGACCCCTTAAAACGAGCGAAATAGTAAAAAAAAAAATTGATAGAGAGATAGTCCTGAGTGCCCCGAACTCGATTTTAATATTGGTTGTTGCATTTACTTGCATTTTCGAGATTTATTAGTGAAAAACTGGCTAATTTCTTAATGATTGTACCTGTCTTCGGTTGTTTTTTTTTTTTTCAATCAGTTGCTTCAGTGAATAAAGGAAGTCCTATGACAAAAATAAAATCTTAATTATTTTATTCTCTGACCTCATTTTTTTGGCCAAAGGCTTATCGGTGGATAACTATGTTAAATTTGCCCCCGAGCGATTTCGGGCTGATACCTAAGTGGTAGGTAGGTACTATCGAGAAACATCCTTTACCAAAGTTTTAGCCCCCCAACCATACAGGTTTTCGAAGGGGGGGTGGCTTTAATTGAAAATCATTTAAAAATTTTTTTCGAAGATGCTAATCGATCGATTTGCGCAATTTTTTGATATGCTGTAGAAATATAAGAGGGGCATCTCTGAAAAAATCAACCACCCCCTCCCCCCATAATTCCCTCTCCTCCAATACCCTTTTAAAAGTTTTATTGATTTTTTTAATATGGATAATGGCTTCGTACAATTTTGAAATTATGTTTTTTAGACGAATATCAGACCCCTTCATAGCATATATTTTTTTCAAAATTTTAGCTCAGGTGCACCGTAGTCAAAATTTGAAAAAAAGATTTGAAGAGGCTAAAATGGTAAAATTTTAGAAACATATTTTCATCAGAGGAAAACTTTCAGTAGTTTCAATAATTTACGTTCAGATACGTAGTAAACGATATCGGAGAAGTGAAAAATTCCTGGGAAGCCCTATTCGGCCCATAAGACCCCCTCCCCCCCTCTTCAACCCTGCAAAGGCTATTTGAAGAACGGCAATATTGGTGTCGTTTTCAAATGTTTCGAAGCTCCTAAACACGAATTTAAAGTCGAATTCGAAATAAGCACCTTATTTGCCGGGAATTTCGGCATATTGCTGTAATTTTTCACTGTAATTTTGAAATATTTGATTTATCCTTCGCATGTTTTATACATATTTTGTTAACGCTTTTCAAATAGGAACACATTAGCTCGTTTCAGCTGATACGAACTGATTAGGATGATTTTCAAGTGGTTTTCCTCCAAATGTTTCCGGTACAAACGCATATTTTGGTACTTTTAGCCTACAAGAGATGGACATATTTTGCACTTTTTAGAGCATAAATATCCGGTCCTTGGTTATCATTTATTCCGACATCAGAAAGCAACGTATTATTGCACAATGAAAATGAAAAAAACTAATAAAACGTATGAATTCAAAATTCAGAATTAGAAATAGCTAATTCTTCTAGTTATTCGTTTTTTAGATTCCGGTCGTATTCATCTTTGACCAACGAACCAACTTTTTATCATTTATGTTCGGTTCATACTTTTTTATCAAATGTACCAGTTTTTCGTAACTACAATCAGTAAAATGTTTTCGTGAAATAATACATAAATACCTAATATTCTAATGCAATTGCCGTAATGACAACGTCGTATTTCAAAAACTGCAGTGAAAAAATGCACTTATTACGAATTCGACTTTAAATTCGTTTTCAGGAGCTTCGAAACATATGAAAACGACACCAATGAAGAGCTGAGGTGGAGAAGGGGTTGTTATAGGCAGAATAGGGATGTGGAATCAGGATCTTGGTGATAACATAATTGCAAACATGGATGCGAAAAAAATGTGATGAAAATACCTACATTGTCGAACGAAGTGGAAACACTGGCATTGAAAAGAAAAACGCTGCCATTCAAATCCATCATCGCTAATGAAATCACTGCTTTTCCACATTTACAGGAAAACCAATCAAAGATCATCCCAACCAGAAAATTACACCAATATGTCAAAATTCCCAGCAAATAAGGTACTTATAGCGAATTCAACCCTAAATTCGTGTTTAGGAAGTTCGAAACATATGAAAACGACACCAATATTTCCGTTTTTCAAACAGCCTTTGAAGGGTTGATAAAAGGTGGGGGGGGGGTGTTTCATGGGTCGAACAGGTCTTCCCAGGAATTTTTCACTTCTTCGATATCGTTTACTACGTATCTGAACGTAAATTATTGGAACTTTTGAAAGTTTGACTCTGATGAAAATATGTTTCTAATATTTTACCATTTTAGCCTCTTATTTTCAAATCTTTTTTTCAAATTTTGACTACGGTGCACCTGAGCTAAAATTTTGAAAAAAATATATGCTATGAAGGGGTCTGATATTCATCTAAAAAACATAATTTCAAAATTGTACGAAGCCATTATCCATATTAAAAAAATTAATAAAACTTTCAAAAGGGTATTTGGGGGAGGGAATTATGGGGGGGAGGGGTGTCGATTTTTTCAGAGATGCCCCTCATATATGTCTATAACATATCAAAAAATTGCGCATATCGATCGATTAACATCTTCGAAAAAAATTTTTATATGATTTTCATTTAAAGTCATCTTCCTTGAAAACCGGTGAAGTTTTGGGAGGCTAAAACTTTGGTGAGGGATGTTTCTCGATAGTACCTACCTACCTACCACGTAAATATCAGCCCGAAATCGCTAGGGGGCAAATTTAACATAGTTATCCACCCATAGCCTTTGTAATTTACGACTAGTAGCAATCGCAGCCATCATCCTTTGCATCTTAGATTTTTTTTCGGTCAGATTCATAATCTACGACCTCGAAAATCCTAATCGTCACAAATTTTGCGCGATGTTTTTGTTAAATTTCAAATTTACCACCCCCTCCCGCCCCTCCCTTTGGCACCGTATATTTTTTGGGGGATCAGATACGTAATCTACGACCTCGATACCCCTTTGATGGTGATACATTGCACGATGTTTTTAGTAAATTTCCAATGTACCACCCTCCAGTTCTTCCGCTTTGCACCTTGGCATTTTTTGGAGGGGGGGGGGCAGATTCGTAATCTTTGACCTCGAAAACTTTAATTACGATATATTGAGCTTTGATACTGTGAATTTCACGCGTTTTAAGGGGTCTAGAGGACCACTGTGTGTGCGGTGCTGCTGATGTTGTACTTGAAAAACACAACATTTAGATCACCGATATCGATACTGTCACAACATATCGTTATATACCCATATACCTACATACCTTTATAGTACCTCTATGGTTAGAAGAAGGAAAACAAAAAAAAAAAAAAACCATGCACTACCAATACACGCACACATACGATACGGTACACAAGACACACGTAGCACGTACGACGACATTCTCCGGTGCTAGATCGCTCGCAAACCTATACTATTCCTACATGTAATATGTAGCAGATGATTTAAGGAAAACAAAAAAAAAAAAAAAAAAAAAAAAAAAAAAAAGAAAAAAAAAAGAGAAATGTTGACAGTCGACCTACAAATCGGTACTATATGGCAGCAATGGTAATAAAACTGTTAAAAGTGTGATAGGTGTCAAATACTGTGTATATCATTATTCGATTACAAGGTAAGATAGAGTTGTACGTACACCTACGTCGTCGTGTATACTTATCGCCACTCTCGATCGAAGTGTCGTTCGATGGAATTGAACTCCTATTGTGCGTTTTTCAAAGATAACAAATCTATGTCCAAGGAGGACACCTGATATTCTCTACACACACACACAGTATATACCGGTACCTTGCATTCGGAATATCAACTTTACATGTACCTCCATGTACAATGAATGGTACATGTTGCCGTTTGCGATGCCTGCCTATGTATACGAGTTATAATTATACTGTACGCCGAAAATATTACAATCTACGGTATATGCTTTCCCAATACGGCGATATAAATCGAAACCATAATATGTAGTGCAAGTACACATATACCAAAGCTACAAGTACACATGAGGGTGTTATGTAGTTTTTTTTTTCGTGGTCGCTCTCTTCCTCGCTGTCCTTTTTTCCTTTTCCCGATCTCTGATCACCATATCTATTTGTATCTGTATAACCTTATCGACGAGGTTGACGAATTCCACACGTTACACTTCCTCTTATAATATACCTATACAAATATATGTGTATTGCAGTGTGAAACATTACGGCGGAATTACTACTCTTTAATCAAGGTTATTCTATGCGGTGTGTTTTTATCAATATATCGTACTTACATATAAATTATCTATTTTTTTTTCTTTCTTTCTTTTCGTTTAATTGTATTTAAAGGTACCTGTGTAGCTGTGTAGCCTATGTTTCAATTGTTTCTGTACGAGTTTGTGTGGTATATGTACGTTGTATCGTGTATCACGTACACGTATGTATTTTAAACCCGCATTCACACTTCCGCAAATGTTGGAACACGATTAACGCCGAATTAGAGGTACGTCGAAAAATTACGACAAGGTTTGAAAAATCATCGCAACAGACCGCAACGCTTATTGTATTACGTATGACTTTCAATGAATTGTGCCCTCCTTTCCTTCATCTGCGTAAGCATTGAAGGTGGAGGGGGGGTAGAGCAGGTGAAAAATGTAAGCATGTTTTCGATTGTAAAAATTTTTTATTTGAAATTCCAATTAATGGAATAAAGAGCGTTTCTTAATGAACGTCAAAAATAGCCCCCTACCCAAAATCGATCAAAATTAAGCCAAAATATCACGTATGGCATAAAAACATCCGAAAAAATTTTTTATCCCCTGCACCCACCTCTTTTGAAATTATCGCCTTCCAAATGTCAAAATTCCAACACGTGATATCTGTAGAAGGGGAGGATAAAAAATTTTGAAAATTTTCACACATTACAGACCTTACTCGCAAAGGAAGTACCCCAAGTGTTAGACGCCAAATGAAAATTTTTTTTTACAAGTCGTATTTTTTCGAGGGAAAGTGTCAAGATTTCATTCCGTATCGAACCGGCTCAGAAAAGTAATTTTGGTCCTTCCATTGCGTTCATAATTTTTCGGCGAGTTTCTTTTGTTGGTCCAGTAAAGAAATCACTGTCATTTCGACCTTGACCGTTCCACCTGTACAGAGCACCTTAGATTCATTTGAGGGGAGGGGGAGGAGTTATGAGGGGTGGAATATCAAAACATGGACGAATAACATCGTGAAATTAATGAAAAAAGTGAGATAGCTCGAGTTCATATTGCGCGTAGGCTAATTTTTTCACCACATACTACACTCGATATGGGCCACCCAGGGGTAGGGTAGTCGGTCGGATTCACGTGTAACACCTCTCGGGTGTGTATTTTTAGTCATCTAAAATACAGCTAAAAAAATTGAAAAAGTTATGGTCAAAAATACACCCTCCCCCCGAGGTGTGACACGCAGATTTGGGCGACTATCCCACCCCTGGGTGGCCCATATCGAGGGTAGTACGTGGTGAAAAATTTAGCCCCTAAGCGGGGTATGAACTCGAGTTATTTCAGATTTCATTAATTTCCCACTGTTGTTTGTCAATATTTTGGTATTCCATTCCCCATAACTCCCCCCCCGCCCCCAATCGATCCTAGGGGCTGAAATTTTAGTTATGGGGGAAAATTTTGAATGCTCTACACAGCTGTAAATTTTTTTTTTCATTTGGCGTCTAACACTTGGGGTACTTCCCTTGTCGGTATTATAACTGGGTTTTTTGAAAATTTTCGGATCACACTTTCTTAATTTTTTTCACATTGAAATTTTCAAAAAAAATTTATTTGGGGAGGGGGAGACGCATGGCTGGAATTTTTTTCATTATCTTTGTTAGGTGGTCATCTATTACATATATTTTTCGGGGGTTCCAAAATTGAATGCAATATGCTCAAAAAAAAAATCAAAACTAAAAAGAAATACGTTTTTCACTACTTTTTCATAATTAATAAGGCAGATATCTCCACTCAAAGTACGAAACCAAAGAGTTCACCGGAATTAGCACCTGATCACAACTCTGAATGGCACAGACAACAGCAATCCATGGAGAAATATCAAAACAGTTGAGAGAAATTTTTTCAAAATAATTTTCGCTCCTTCGAAATAACAACTGAATCCTACTGAGTTTGCATCTAACCGTAGACCTCGTGTGAAAAAAAACACATCGGTGGCTAATTGTGTACCACTGGTAGCCAATAGAGTGCCGTTGGTAACCAACGTTGTACAACCAATAGCCAACCATCTACTGGTACACCACTGATAACCACTAGTGTACCGCTGATAGCCACTGGTAACCAACCCCTCGTGTAACAGTGGTATCCACTACTGCACCACAGGTAACCCATGTCGTACAACTAGAACTGAATATCAACGATGAACCACTGGTAAACAAAACCAAACGTTCATAATTGATAACCAATGGCGTACCAATAGTAAAAAGTGGTGTACCAGTTGTAACCAACGATACACCAGCGGTAACCAATGATATACCAGTGGCAACCAACAGTCGGGTAACTATTGCCGACTTTAGAGTGAAAGGTGGGGGGGGGGGAGATTCGCTGAAATTCTTTTTATAAAACCCCAGAAAAAGGAGGGTGAAAACTTTTAGGAATTTTAAGGATCAGGGATCCAAAAATAATTATATTGGCATATTTCCAAACTCTAAAAGTTGAATTTCATTGTTTTTTCACGTGGAAATAAATTCGCTCTTGGAATACAGGAAGAACGGCAGGGAAGAGTTTCAAAGTACCCCCACCCCCTCCTTCTGCATACTTACGCCACTGGTAACCGGTAAGATACCAGTGGTAACCAATGACACTCCTATGGTAAAAAATGGCGTACCAATAGTAACAAATGGTGTACCAGCGGTAATGAATGATGTACCAGTGCTAACCAGTGGTGTATCAGCAGTAACCAATGGTGTACCAGCGGTAATCAACAGTAATGTAACTACTGTAGACTTCTGAGGGAGAGGGAAAGAAATTCGCTGAAATTTTTTTTTTTAAAGGTAAAAAATGGAGTAATCAATGGTGTGCCAGAGGTAAGAAATGGTGTACCAGCAGTAACCCATAGTGTATGAGTGGTAACCAACAGTAGTGTAACTATTGTCGACTTCTGAGGTGGGGAGGGGGCGGGAAGAGGAGGCAAAATATTGGCTGATATTTTTTTTCCAAGTCAAAAATGGGGTACCAATGCTGCGTACCAGTAGTGAGCAATGATGTACCAGTGGTAAGCAATGATGGGCCAGTGGTAAGAAATGGTGTAGGGAACGGTAATCAATAGCGTACCAATGGTAATCAATGATGTGGCAGTGGTAAGCAATGGTGTACCAGCGGTAACCAACAGTAGTTTAAGCACTGTCAACTGGGGGCAAGCGGTGGAGGGGGGGAATTCGCAGAAATTTTTCTAAGAAGTCAAAAATGGGTTAACCAATGGGTTATCAGTGGTAAGCAATGCTGTACCAGTAGCCATGTTATAAAGTGTTTGTTTTTATCTGGTATGATGCGGCAGAGGTGGGAAGTACCAGGGGTACAAATTTCTCTCTGAGTTGACATGTGCTGCAAAAGTGGAGCTGATCGACTGCGACAGTCTAACGTGTGTAAATTTTAATTAAGTTTCTTCTAATGAGGTCAATTATTCATTTTATTTTCTTCAAATTGTAGTTTGGGGGCAAAACTCCACCTAGGGTGGTCAAATTCTAAAATCATTACCATTTTCGAACTCAGTGCGAAATTATAAACCATTTCGATATGCCTCACTTTTGCTTTTAAATAAATGTTTTTATTATAATTTGGAAGGAGGGGGGTTGGAATGGGGGATGGAAATCTTTTTGAAGAGCCAAGGTATGCTGAGAGTTGAAATTAATCAGCCTCCTTTGTCTGATTTGCGTAAATTCCAATTACATTTCATCTAAATGGTGCCAATTTTTCAATTTCCCCCTCAAATTCAAGTTTGGAGGCAGAACTCCATCGAGGGAGATCGAAATCAAAAATGATAATGATTTTCGGATTCAGCGCGAAATTTTGACCTAATTTGATATATCACATCGTTA
>FIZR01020467.1:0-47535 GCA_900060175.1 Ferrisia virgata | reverse complement strand
TATGGCATTTTGAATTTTTAATACTATGGGCAGGTAATTAAGAATTTGCAATATTGCAGTAGATATTTATTTTTTTGGCAAATCAGTAGCGCGAGAAGTTGAAAATTGAAAAATAAGCGGAAAAGAAATTGATTTATGAGCTCCCTTTTTTTTCATTATTCATTCATATCATCGAGACAAAAAATTAGTCAATCTCAGTAGCACGATAGCATTTGGTGATTGTCATGAGTGCCAATGGCGAGTGGTCACTAGTTTGACCAATCTAGTGGGAGGAATTTGGTAAAGTGCTGAAATAATGTACAGGACGGATAAATGCTACCAGTCTTAGTTTAGGTCCAGTGTCTATTAGTAAGATACCTTAAGGAATAGGATTAATAGAGAAACGATCTTGAATGGATTTTAAACTACCTACTCAGACAATCTGAGATAATGATAGGAAACGGAATGGGCCAAATTTTTCTTTACTTATCTTGCTTTCATGAATCATTTTATCTACGGAATGAGACCAGGAGACCACGTAATATTACTTACTTAACCAGCCTACAAAATTCTGAAATATTTTAAGTTTAATAATACCTAAGTTGGATTAAAATGATATTACATACCTACTTAGCTAGCTACACGTACCCACTTTAATGGAACGTTGATTTCACGTTTGCAAAAAATTTTCTCCTCATGAGCACGTATCTGGTGTACCTACTAATTACTTAGCTCCTTCATAAGCTCATTTCTTTCCCCCGTTCAATTACCTATCTTACAGTTGATTACAGAATGCTGTAATGGATTTGAAATTTTACAAGAACTCGTTTACTGCTGCTAGAGAATTAAAATATTTTCATGAAAAGAAATCCTTATTAGCTGAGGTAAACAAAATCGTACAAATGATTAAATTCCCTTCTGTATTCGCGTATGTATGTTGGTGTTATTAGCTGTACACTAAATACACATATAGAATAGCTAAGAAGGTAACAACGTGTTAATCATAAAGACAATTACAAGGTGTTGGACGGAATACTCGCGAAACCTTGTCCGTAATAGTGAAATTAGTGTTTTTCTTCTTCATTTCTAAACATATTTGCTAGTAATTTTCGACGTCTGTTTGTTTGTAAACGGAAATGTTGTACTCAAGATGTCGCTATAGGTAAACGAATAAGTATAGAAAATTACGCGTACCAATGTCCTCGAGGAAGTTGGCTAATTCTTTGAATTAATTATTAATTTATTGTCTCGTTGAGCTATGTGTTGTCGTGTAGACGACCCAGGAGTGTATCTCTACTGCATTGTCTGTAAGAAGAAAAATCCGTACTTACGCTATCTGTTTCTCACGGTTAATTTGAAGTAGCCCATTAGCTGACGGTACGAATCTAACGACCGTGTACTTTACAGCACATATTGTATTAGAGGACATTAGAGAGAACTTTCGGTCGACTGCCGCAGTTGTTGTAAGTTTTACGTACTTCGCTTCGTTTGTTAATTGACGCTTTAGATGAAAAACTATATACTCGGCGATTTTTAACGATACAACGAGCCTGCAGACTACGGTAGCTTAGGCTGGCTCGCGTAATTACACCTCAAAAGAGTCTCTCGACCAGTCACTGGGTCAAGTTGATGTTCGCATTCGGATAACGACCTATAGCTTTTTTTCTCTATCTATCTCTCTCTCTCTCTGTCGAATACCTTACCGATTGATATTTTTTTGATAATTGTGTACCTAGTTGCAATTGCTGCTAAAATTAATGATCGCTTTAAGGCGTACACCTTATAAAAAGAGCACAAATGTGTAGGTCTAGGTACATAGGTATTAGGTATGTGCGAGTGTCCAACGAATATCTTTTTAATACCTACAATACTTTCTTTATGTAAAAAATATATACCTGCGAATACCACAACGTGCTTTGGTCTTGGTCTAATCTTCAAATGCTTATTAGATGATTCACTATACAACATGCTGTACCTACCTGTTCTTAGAATTTATACGTAGTGAAAGGGTTTTTTCCATTAAGTATACGTATACGTACACAATACACATACCTGTTATGATTATAGAGTTCCGATTTTTACAAACGTGTTATATAAGTTTTTTTTTTAATTTAATTTTTTTTCTTCAAACGTAGGATGCTTTACGTAAACGAAAAGAAGAAGAGGAAAGACTTGCTCAAGAGGCTGAATTTTTGAATCGTTCGTTGAGAGGTTCGAAAAAATTGCAAGCTTTGGAAAGTACACCATCAGAAAAATCAGTAACGCCGACCGGTATCGTTAATGATGCTTATGCGGACGACGAAAGTTTATCTTCACATCATACCGAAGCCGAACAAGTCTTTCACGAAGAAATTCACAAAATATTAAGTAAGCTTATTTTTTTACCTAGCTACAATAATCAGATAAAAACATTACGAGTGCTGGGTTAGCGTTAGAGTAATTTATTCTCAGGCTCGGTTGGTAATTTGTGATGATGGCAATTTTACCTGCTACTCGTAATGGGTTAAGTATTTTTGAACTGTTGTTCGTGTACTTAAATAATAAGCTAGTGATCAAAAGTATATCACATGAGAAAGGCTGGCTGTTCGAAGGTTCGATGTTCTTTAGAATTTTTGCTGAAATACCAAATAAGATTTGCTGCTTGTAGGATTTTAATTTGAAATAAAAGACGAGAAGAGTGGACGAGAGATTATAGAGAATAGAGTGTTTTCTTCCTAGCAGACTAGAGATATGAATTTACCCATGTAAAGTCATAATTTTTTGACCAAAACCACCCAGCGGGGGTTGGATGGGAGGAGAGGGCGGAAATCAAAAAATTAAATTATTTCTGTCCTTCGAAAGTGAATTAAAAGATATGCAACATGTCCAAAAATCATCCCACCTCCCCACGTTAAGATCTTGAAATTAAAAATTCTAATATTACTGTCACTCCACCAACTGAATGGTCTTTAGTAAATTTATTCCGGTATCTGAACTTTCCTCCGCTATATTTAGTAAAATCAAAATTGATACTTGAATATTGTAATTTAATGAATTCACGAGGCACAGCAATGTAACATTAAATGTTTAAGGTTTTCGACCCTTTTAATTTTCTTTCCCGCTAGAATTTTGCTTAGAAATGAAAAACTTGTTTTGATTGACAATTAGAACCACTCTGAACCTTAACTCATATTTTTCATCAAGGAACGTTGCTGGACCAAAATTGAAACCAAGATCTTTTTAATTTCAAAATCAAAATTAAAATTTTACCCTTTATGAAAAGACTTTGCATCCTACCTAAAATGTAGAACTGAATTGGTTGATGAAGGGTACTCACTGCTCAGTGTGTGCTTCTAAATCTTTGTTAATGTAAAACCACCCCTATCATTATCATGAGCCCTGTGGGATAGTTGGCATCACGATCATACCACCAACCCAGCACACCATCCTTGGTACACAGATAAAGTGAAAAGCCCCTCTTATGAGCCATTCCTGGCTGCACCACTGTCTCATTCACGCTACTATTATGTCTGCCCACCTGGTGAAAGATCATCCATTCTCTGAACACCATCCTTTGATCTATTGCAGCCTGTGCCTTCTGTCTTCTGCACTGCATTATCAACTGACCTTCATTCCAGTAGCGTAACCAATGGTGATTTGGAGGTCTAAACTTATCCTTAATTAAATTCGTACACAAAAAAATAGTACACAGAAGAAGTGAAAACCGCCTCCTATGAGCCATTTTTGGCTATATCACTGTTCTATTCACCCTTCATCATCCATTCTCTAATGAACCAAATACATTCTTATCAAGAAGCTAGAATGTCCTACGATGTGCTCTGCATATAGAATTCTCAGACAATTAGACTTACTTATTCGTTTGCGGTCAACTTGTGTTTCCATGCTGTCCGTAGAATCTTCATCATTATTGTCCAGAACAACATCTCAAAGGTGTCTTAACTATTGCGCTTTTATTCCACGTTTGTAATATCCATATTTCAGCCACTGATAAGAGAATAAGAAAGGAAACAAGGATAGATACGTGTGTAGATCTGCTTGTATTGATCTTTCAAACCTCTAATTACATGGAACATTTCGCAGTGTGGTTTTTGCTAATTTTCCTTAGCTGATCCAGTACCATATTTCTGCCAATTCTCGACAACAATCCATCATAAGCTTCTGTAGTTGACTCCAGTCATATTCTTTCGGGGAATTTGATTTTGGAAGATATATATCTCACCCAATCCATCTCTACAACTTCTTTTCGTCTCCCACCAACGGAGATATCTGATTTTCAATGTTCAAGAGCTTGTCACATGATGCATTCTCTTTCAGCATATACATGCTGAACAGCTGCAGTGAAAATATGCATTATACATCCTTGTCTCAATTCTCTATATGCTCAAAAAGCCACAGATTCTATACCATTGATCTCCACCATTGTTGAGTTGTATTCATACAGGATTCTACCAAATTGACAATGTGGATAGGGAACTCTCGTGTCTTTTAATATCTCCTGAATGCATATTACAGCAGGAATGTTAAATTCTCTGCATTTTTTGATAATCTATCATGAATTTGGTAGGCTGTTCCGACTGAAAACCAAAAATTCCCAATTCCTATTGCCATTTTAGTTATTTATCATTTTCATTATCATCTTTTATCCATTTTGATCTCTGGATTTCAATGAAATTATTACTTAAGCGAAAAAGTACACTTTGGAAATAAGACTTTTGATTTGCAGAATGAAGCATTCAATCTTCACTCTATGTGTTTCTTCCAGACACGAATCTCCCGTATCCTAAAGGAATCTGCCAATGTAGATACGCTTTTATCCTGATGGTAAACCGTAAACGGTTTCTGCGCTGTCATCGCCATCTTAACTACTTATTCTCCAAGCTCCTACAGTATTTCTGCTTCTATACCCTTAGATTCTGGTATTGTACATTTTTTTCTGTATTGCTTTTGTAGCCACCCTCGCTATTTGATGCATAGAAGAAGGCTCCTCTTCATTGGACATTTCCACATACCACTGCTGAGGTCTTATCATTTGGGGTTGTAGACCCTTCATGCTAATATAGTTGTTTATAGTATTCTTTCCAGTTATCTAGGAGCAACTATAAGAGTAGGATTCTTTGACAATCCCACAGAATAATTCAACTATCTTTTTCGATCTCATGGGTTCTTGGTTTAAAATCTGTTATCTGTAGTGCCTACTCATACACACACTGGTTAGTTTCATTCCGTTCAGTATGTTTTCAATTTTCTTTTTAGGATTACTTAAATTAGACTTCTATGGTGTTTATTACACATTCTGCAGTAGTAACATAATTGACAAAATACCACCGAAAAATTAGAATTATGCTGAAACTGTGAAACTGAATCGTTGGTTGTAAAAATTTCTATTCTTTTCTTCAAGTCCAAACCTTACCACGTGCACGGGTTCGCAGTAATCCGATTCAATTTTGGTGTGCGATTTCAAAGAAATTAAAACGAACATTCAGCAGGACCAGACGCTAATTCTTTTTCATCGCTCGGTTTAATTTACTGTATTTCTTCATTTTATCTCTCTTGTCTCTAGCTTCTCTTCCCTTTGATTCAAAATATCATATCGTAATATTTAATGTTGAAATCTACAAATAATGGACCGTTAGATCACACTAACCATATACTTAGGTGACTGAAAATGACCCACGTGTAATAATTACATACGGTACATGCATAGGTCTATCTCTATACCCAGACCCACCTATCATAGTTTTAAAAAACAGTATGTACTTATATAAATGATAAATGTTTAGGATATATTAGGATAAGAGGCAAACGTGCCGAAACATAGGTCACGATTAATTTTTACTCTCTGCGCTTATTGCTCCATGTTGCTCGATACCCGCAATTCCTGCATTCCGTGACAGTCGGTTTGCTTTATCTGATTTTCATGAATAATTTAATTTAATATGGCTGGTAAAAAAAAAATAGTCCGGGGTAAATTTTAATCGTTGTACGAAGGTGATGTGATTCGATTGGTATGCAGGTATCGCAGCTCGCAGTTACCAATACCACTGGCGCTGTAGGCTGTTGGACAGGTTGAACTTGGTGTTGATTGTTGAAGTCTGGTTGAAGTAGTGAAACGAGTAAATCTAAATGAATAATTGAAGTTGAGTAGGTGAGATTTGCTAATTACGTTTTGATCGATTCGCATAGGTACAGGAGTGATTGTTTGGAGAATTAATTTAATAAAAGTGAATATAAAACTTGATTGAAATGAATTATTTTATAATTATTCTCGATGAAGATTACCATTAAGAATACGATACTTTGAACTACGTAAACGTTCAAAAGTAAGAGAAAGATCAGGCAAAGTATCATGGGGATGCAATTGAAACAGATACTGATCAACTGTTTTCTTTCATTCTGATGTCCATTCTTCTGTTCTTGTTATTTTTCAAAATTTGAGGCGTGAGAGCTTTGAAATTTAATACGCAGATTTCTTTTTATACGATTTGAAAAATTGATGGAAAAATTACTGGTATGTATTGAGCGATACTGATTATGTGATTTTATTGCAGATTACGGAGAATTATTCGCATCGTTGCAAAGATTGCAGTTACAATTGAAAAAGGCTGGAATTAATGGCAAAACTTTGGAACCGGTTCATAGCCTGTTGCAAAGGCATAGTTTTCATAGAGCTTTATCGATACATAATAAAGTACAACAAGTATGGTCGCCATCGAAGCTTAAAAAGCCAGTTACATCGGATGCTAAATCGTTAATAACAGACGTAAGACGAATATCCCTTTAATTTCCACGTATTTTCTTGTCACACAATTACATTATTGTTTATCTAATCTAATCACATATTTGGCGTCTGTTTTGCAGTGTCTAAAAGACTTACAAGGTAGTTCCTTACCTGAAGCTTCAAAATTGACTGAATTTTTAGCTCGAAACGAGGTCGAAGAATTGTTAGAAGCGCACGATGTCATTGTGAGAAATTTCTTCCCGGAGACAGAGGCCGATGTGGTGATACAAGACGAATCGATTTATAAATCGAATATAAATCAAGATCCGAATATACGAATTATAAGGATCGAAAAAACAAACGAACCTTTGGTGAGTCCGACTTATACTTTGCAGTACTGTGTTACGCATGCTACTTTGTACGTGTACCATTTTTGTATATATGTACTTATTTTACTTATACGAGACATTAATTAATTACAGGGCGCTACGGTGAGAAACGAAGGTGATACTGTGATAATCGGTCGAGTGGTAAAAGGTGGAACAGCCGAGAAATGTGGATTGTTACACGAAGGTGATGAAATTTTGGAAGTAAATGGTGTAGAGATGCGAGGAAAAACGGTTAACGAAGTCTGTGATATTTTATCTGCCATGAGTGGTGTATTAACGTTTTACATAAATCCTTGTCAAAATTCGAGGACGAATAATTATACTAAAGATGTACTCGTAAGTATTATAATTTAGTTCTGTACTTAGATACCTAGTTCCATTATCGTATCTGTTCTAATAATCTAAATCATATTTGTCATTCTTTCATCGACAGATGTACGTTAAAGCTTTATTTGATTACGATGCCGAAGACGACTCGTATGTCCCGTGTAAAGAGCTCGGTATTAGTTTTCAAAAGGGTGATATATTAATTGTTAAATCGCAAGAAGATCCTAATTGGTGGCAAGCATATCGATACGGTGAACATGATCATTCGCTGGCCGGACTGATCCCCAGTAAAACCTTTCAACAACAGTACGTTTTATTTGTATTTGAATACGTTTACGTTACTACTACTATCACCTAGTACGAAATATATAAATATTGAACGAGTATTTATCTCATAACGGTGGTATTTTCTACAGGAGAGAGGCGCTCAAACAGACAATAGCTGGTGAACGGATCAATAAAGAGAAATCACGTAAAGCTGGAACTTTCTTATGTGCCAAAAAAAATTTAAAAAAGAAGAGAAAAAAGTCTCCTTATCATACGTATCAAGATGGTGGTTACCCTTTGTATTCGTCATCCAATACAGATGGTGGGTTTGATTTCACTGTATTTTGAAGCTAGTTTCTAGATTAGCGAATGTGTTATGATTAAAGTCGTCGGAATTTATTAATTTTTTAAAATTCTAACGTAATTGAAAATTATTACGATTTGTTTACCTTTCCTTCAGAATACGATGGAGAAGAAATACCAACGTACGAAGAAGTAATATGGTATTATCCCAGTATGAATCATAAAAGGCCTATCGTTTTAATCGGTCCACCAAATATTGGCAGACACGAATTAAGACAAAGATTAATGGAAGATTCTGATCGTTTTGCCGCCGCAGTGCCACGTAAGTATTTAGAAAAAAAAAAAAAACTTTGATATATTCTCGGTATCTATCGAGAAATGAGTAATGATTCCTCAGATCGTCGATGTTCGCGAATATTTGATATTTCTCGTTTTAAATGCATCGAAACACGAAAGATAGCTTAGCCAGTTGGCAACTACACTCGCTTTCGGTGCACCTAAGCGAATTATTCTAATCTAATATCTATTTTGTTACTTTTAGATACCAGTAGATCTAGAAAAGAAGGCGAAATAGATGGTCAGGATTACCATTTTATTACTAGAAGTCAATTTGAAGCGGATATATTAGCTAGAAGATTTGTAGAACATGGCGAATATGAGAAAGCTTATTACGGTATAAAAATTAAATAAAATCTATTTAAACTTTATCGTTTTTATGATGTTCCTACGTAACATGTATGCTAATCACAATTTGTATAAATGATTTTACAGGTACATCTTTAGAAGCAATTAGGGCAGTAGTAAATTCTGGTAAAATATGCGTATTGAATTTACACGCTCAGTCATTAAAAATATTACGTAGTTCAGATCTAATGCCATATGTAGTTTTCGTTGCTCCTCCTTCGTTAGAAAAATTACGCCAGAAGAAAATCAAAAACGGAGAATCTTATAAAGTACGTGTTTCACAAAAAGACAAACAAAATGAAATTGTCCTTTTATATGGTTACAGTACGTTTAATACGCTAAGCTTTTATTTAAACGATATCTACGTTTTGCAGGAAGAAGAACTGAAAGATATAATAGAAAAAGCTCGCGAAATGGAAGATAAATACGGTCATTATTTCGACATGATAATTATAAATAATGATACAGAAAGGGCTTATCACGAGCTGCTTCATGAGATAAACAAAGTCGAAAGAGAACCGCAATGGATACCGGCATCGTGGATACGAGGGGGTCATGTTCGATTTGTCAATACGCATGTCAGAGCTTTTCGGTAAATACAACTGAAGCGAGAGAGAAAGACGTCAAGCGCTGCCATGTTACAAGGAAGGTGCTATATATTTTAAAAATATTTGTTTTAGAGAATTTTATTTTTGAAATTGCATTTGTTCTTGTTTTTGTTTGTTTACTTTTTTTTTTCTTTCTTTTTCGTTTTATAATAATACGTACGACACATTTGAATTATATTGATACATACATCACACATTTGATTTTTTTTTGGCTTATTTATTCATTTTTTTTTTTCGTTGACTTTCAAAAAAAGAAAAATTAACGTTTATAGTTTTCCCAGAAAATTATGAAAATATATATATTGAATTTTATATTATTTACGTGATTATTTTGATATTTTGCAAAAGCTCTTCTATTTTTTAAGTCGATATTTTTATCTTGTTACGTATTCAAAATACGATCTATATAGTTTGACTTTATTTTTGAAAGTTTAAGACTGGCTTTTATTGTTAGTTTTTGTGGTATTTTTTACTCAAATGAAGTTGTATGTTACAAAGGGTTAAATTTTATGCTTTTTATTTACGTGTATTATGTGGTAAATAACCAAATATGTTTACAGAAAGTTTTAATGAAATTTATGTGAATTTTGTAAATATTAATTCGTTCTTCCGTAAATATGTAATAAGTAAATACTATAATGCATTTATTATATACCATTTGTAATATATTTACTTAAGAAATTGTAGTTATCTTTTTTTTTTATTATTATTTTTAATTTATTTATATTATGTAGAAAAGAAAAAAAAAAACAGAAAAATTAATACTCTTACGTTGATTATAGATCGAATAAAGTGTTTTGAAATTTCAGACTGCTCAAATTGCATAGAAGTTCTCTATACATAACATTTAGTAATAATATGTTTTGTGATTTATTATTACATAAATATTTATTTGTTTGTAGTTCTCATTAACGGAAATATGAATAAACTAGCGAGTATCCGTCCTTTGGACGAAATGAAATACATATGTTTGTTTGATTTTGAGCTCAGTTTCCTCATCATTTTATACAACTAACCAAGTAATAATGTGAAAAATGGCCAATCACATTGAATTTTATTTTATCACGAATCGGTACGATTAAAAGTCGAGATTTCTGTTATGAATCATTAATACTTGTACGTAAAGATGGCGTAGGTATAACTTTTGTTTCGCCAGTTTTGATCATTTTTTTCGCGATCTTCGGTAAGTAGCTACCTCACTTGGGTCAGACTGTCGAAAATAAAGATTAAAATTGGCTACGAAGAACTATTTGCATTATGTAATTGATGAATCATGCTAAGAATCATGACCTGATCGATGGTTAAACCAAAATTAAATTACTGCGGATTGTTATTTGTTGTTATTGCTGAATTGAATCAACCAAAATTATAGTTTTTTGTTTGGTTTTTTTACTTCGAAATGTTCATTGTGTTCGAGGTTCTTGTTCTTATTCTTACAAATCAAAATTTTTGTTCTTGTTGATTTCGTTTTCATTTAAGATTTTTGTAAACTTTTTCTCATTTTGTTCTTGTTCTTTACCGTTTTTGAAATATTACTCTCGTTTTCTGTTCTTGTTCTATATCAGGTTTTGTTTGGTTCTCTATTCTCGTTCTTGTTGATTTTTGCTGTTCAACTCAACCCTAAATTTTTGAAAATCTGATTGAAAGTCGTAAAGGTTTATGAAAAAGACTAAAAGAGAAGTAATACAAAGACCTCGGAAAAATCATTCAAATGCGCTTAAATTAGCTTAAATTTTAAAACCAAATTAAAACAAAACGAGGAAATATCTGTGAAATTCAAAAAAAAAAAAATTAAAGTTAAAATTGGAAAAAAGAACAGAAAATAGTTGCTTTTGGGGTTGTTTTTTCAAATGGGAATTTTCAAGATTCCTTCTTGTTCTTCAAAAAATGATAAAATTACTTTTATTGCTCTCGTTTTTGTTCTAGTTCTTCAATCACTCAACTTTGTTGTTCTCTAAAATTGTATGTTCTTCACGTTTTTGGCTCTTGGTTCTTCTTTGTTTTTCCGTTCCTGGTTCAAAACATCTACCAGTGTCTAGACCCTGAAACTCCTCGAATTCTTATAAGGTATTTTGGACGTTTGTTTACACTTTGAACTTGGCGTTTTTTCGGCGTTTAAGGGTGTATGCTTCACAGAAGATTTCAGAGATGTTCTTTTCTAAAAAAGTACACCACTTTGTTCCGCGATATCTCAATGAATTTTCAACAGATTTGGTTCATTTTTTTTTATTGTGTAAGTAATCCACTTGAAGAGACTTGTATGTCGAGTTTTTTGCTATTTTTGAATTACAAAATGAGTAAAAAGAGAAATTATACAGGGAATTTCAGACTCATTTTGACGGTTACAAAGTGTGATTCGACATACAAGTCTTCTCCTTTGTCAATTTGATCATTTAGTGAAAAAAAAATTCCACTCTACTTCTCATTTTTTTAAACTTCTATCAACAGTCACCCAATTTTTCAGACTCCCGAACGCATGGACGCCTCCCACACCCCCTTGGCAGGCCTCTGAAGACCAGAACTATATAATTTCAATTTTCATTTTCAATATAATTTTTTAATTTTAATATTGGTTGGCAGTTGTGTAATTATTTGGTAATACCTGAAAATACATGAAATATTTAAAACGTGAAAAATACAAAATTATTGATAAGAATGATAAACAATGATAAAAAACACGAGTGTGATGCAATGTGCTCGGATTTTTAAATTTGAATTATAATTTATACAAAAATTAACGTAAAAAATCCGTAATTTCAAAATTAGATACGATGAAAGGTTAACGCAAGTTTTCTCATCATGACTTTCTTTTACACTGGTTTTTTTTCGCGTTTATCAATAACTGTGTTGAATAGTAACTGCCGTAAATTTTCACATTTTTTCCCTAGAATAAAACATAATCTGCCTTCTTCATCTAGTACAATTTCCCACCGATATTTTTGTGAAAATCCACAAAATTTGTACGCTGCTATCAACGAAGATGATCTTGAAGTTTACGAACAAACATCCAATTATAAGGATGTGGATTTCGAAAGTATCGCTGAAGGTGATCCGGCAATCATTAAAATGCTGAAACAAATCCAACTTGAGATAGATATTTATGCTCAAGAAGGAAATGCAGTACCTAATAATATATCTGCCAGTCAATGGTTAGAATTACTATCGTTTCCAAGTAAATCGCGACGATTTAAACAGATCCATTATTATTGGCGGATCGAAAGTGTAAAACTGGCTAAAAAACAGAGACAATTGTTGTATAAGAAGGAACTCGAAGATTTTAAAAGCACGAAAGAAAGTTCTGTATTACTCTCTACTAATTCTCCGGTGGAGTACGGGCTTCTAAAGACGACTTTATTTCATCGAATTTACGATCAGACCATGAAAAATTTGTACAATTTTCGATTATTTCAAGCTGCTATGTTTGGGCCTCATTTAATAATTGACTGTAGTTACGAAGACTTCATGAATCCAATAGAAATGTCTGGTTGTGTGAAAGATTTGATACGTTCGTGGTCCGTAAATAGAGATCATTTTTATCCTTTCGATTTAATTTTTTGTAATTTGCATCGGAATTCTAAAATGTATCCGAAATTAAATAGTCTTATTCCGGGTATCGGTAATGATACTGAGAGTTCTTTTAATTACACAGACAAACATTATTTAGATTTATTTCCAAAAGAAAAATTAATTTATTTGACTCCTCATTGTAATGAAGAAATGACAAGTTACGAAGGCGATTGTACATATATCATTGGTAAATTAATAATTTCATATTCGTTCACTACTAGTTCTAAATGTAATCAACTGCGATGTATTCTATGCAGGCGGAGTGAACGATAAATCTAAAGATATGGCATTATCTTTAGCAAAAGCCAAGAAGGAAGGTTTACGCCGAGTTAAATTACCAATAGATAAGCATATGGAATGGCACTTTGGCAAGAAATCGCTACCCGTCTCGGAAGTAAACTATTAAATTTCTTATTTATATTAAAGAAATCATTTTTGATAGATTGTTTTCTTATAGTGTGTAACTATTATGAATGATCTGTTTTCTTACAGTGTGTAACTATTATGAATGATCTCAAAGACGGGTGTAGCTGGAAGTTTGCGTTTAGACATTTAATAAAAAAACAAAGACTGAAAACAGGTGATTTGTTCAGCGATAACTATGAAATGGAAACTAATGTCAAAACTGCTGAACATATTGAGGAACTCCTTCGTCTTAGAAATGTTTACAATATGTTACTAATCCAAAAGTTAGTTCAACAGTTATAAACTAGTTCCTCATTTAATCCATGTATAGCTGTATGTGAGTTTTTTTAATCATTGCTCCTATTTGGGTTTTTTATTGCAGGAATAAAAAAAATTGAAAATTTACCAGATGTATTATTCGTTTGGAGGAATCTGTGATAATCGTTCAAGTTTTTAAAAAATTGTGACTGTAATATTATTTTCTTCATAATTACATTTGTTCTGTTACGAATAAAAGTTCACACCTTTTTATTATTTAGCATCTTTTTTAGCGTTGCGAGTTGAATTAAAAGAAAAATAGTTCGTATTTGAGGAAGTTTTGCTCTTAATTTTGACCGCTTCTCGTAATTCATCACATTTTTATCTGTTCATTTCATGAGTTCAAATTTTCGATGCTTTGCATTGGGCACTTTTCTTGGTAATGGTAGTGGCAACGCAATGCGAAGTGGCTACACTGAGTATAAAAATTTTTGTTTGCAGTGCTCCAAGCGATCAACACGCAAACTAATATCTTAAAAAAGGAAATATTGATATTGCTTGGCCAGTTATGTTGAAAGTTGGAATTTCATTGATGGTTGTGTGACTACTGACTAGTGACTACAACAGTTCAGAAAAATTATACCATATCCTCAATCCTGAAACTATTCTATTTTTATAATTCCATTGAGTGTAATGTTCTTTATTATTATTCAAACTAATGAATAAACATTAATTTTGTGTAAATTCAGTATTTTATTGTTTATCCATTTACATACAAAACTTTTCATGATGAATTTAATGGGTAAGTATGTTTACATTTTTTCTTCAGTATTTCGAAGCTATCGGTAAATTATTATTCTGCTTTGTTTCTTTCCCTTATTTCAAAAATGGAAAGCCATAATATAGATTCTTCCACGATGTATTATGATTTTATCAACCGAAATCGATCTTTCGTTATTCTTGGTACTTGATTTAAGCAACCCTCGACTTGTTACAGAAAAATGGAAAAAGTTCTTCTGCGATGCAGGTATACCAGCTTCCGATGCTGCTACGTATGCTTACAAATTCGCCCATAATAGAATACAAACTGATATGTTGACTGAATTGAACAAAGATTATCTGAAAGATATGGGTATTACCATAATGGGAGATGTTATAGCTATACTCAGGCATTCTAAACATGTTTACGAAGAAGTATGCATTTAATTATGAATTTTTAAATATCACTCTCCTGTATATTAAATTCTCTTATGATTAGCTTCAGAAAAACGGTAAAACCGATTTACAAGACGATATTAAAGAAAATCGCAAAGACAAAGAGACCTCTACAAAAACCTTTAAAGTGCAGTGTAAGTGTCCGGTTCGGAATTCCTTCGATGAGACTAAAGCTTGGTAATTAATACGAACCTATGTTCTGCAGCCGAACCCGCCACGAAGAAAGAACAGAAACCGGTTGCTAAAACTGTCCAGATGAATTCATCTCAGAAAAGGAAGCTTGAGTCGAATGTTGTGGGTGAGTCTTTTAATTGAAATTAAGCGTGCAGTATTTATACTGTTAACGTTGAAGTGTAATCTTAAAACTAATTTAAATCTCCAGCATCCAAAAAACTGGCCGTCGAGAAGCCAAAGAAAACTATACAATCTGTTTTGAATAACGATAACATCGAAGAATGCGAAGACTTAGGTTACGTTATGATCGACACATCTAAAAAAAATTCCCTCGCTCAAAAACTGACCGGTATTGAAAAAAAACTGAAAGCGACTTCGGTTAAAAAAGACGAAAAACTGACCAGAGCTTCGGGAGATATTTTCAACATGTCTGGTGATGATGACGATGACGACGATAATGTCGAAGTCATCATTAACGATCCTATAGTTACCCCATTCGCTGCTTATAAACGATATTCTTCGGCAGATGCTACATTCGCTAAATTTAAAGGTACAATTTAATCTAATCCAGTTTTTGCTGATTTTTTTTCTTCCCTCAATCAAATACTAAATTTAGATTTATTCGCAGATAATCCTAAATTGACTAATCTACAATCAGATCAAAGTAAACGGACGGTTTTCAAAAGATTAGGCGAAGATATATCGCAACACTCGGTCACAAGTACTACTGCCTTTGAAGATGAAGATCAAGCAGTCGCTTTGAAAAAATTCAAAGAAGATTCGATTAAAACGTTACAAGAAAAAGTAAGCATGGTTTTGAAAGCCATTTACGTCGAACTTTGCCATAGTTTGTGGTTTTAACTTCATATGTATTCTTTGCAGAATTCAGTTTTTCATCGTCTAGGTCAAAAATGTGATGTTACATCAACATCTGCGGACGCGGCCGAGAAATTTTTAGACGAAGATAAAAAAGTAGACATTAAACTAGATCCAGTAGAAACAAAGAAAACCAGTACTATTGTAAGGAGTAAGTGGAAAAAATTATTATGCTTTTATTTCTATATATGTAAGTTTATCGTCAAGTTATTGTTTATATCGCTTAATTTTCATTTTAGCTACGAAAGTAACAATCAATAGAAAAGTGAAAACAAAAGAAGAACGCGCTCCACCTCCTTTAATGGCTACGTTTAATGTTAAACCGACGTACACAGAAGGTATTTTAGGAAATTCACGAAACGAGCATAAGCTGAGTTTAAAAGACCGACTAGGAATTCCAAAGTCCAAAGATGCCAGTTTTAGAAATGTAAGTCATTGTTATATTGGGTTAGCTTTCAAAACATGAGTCATCGTTACCATTCAACATGACGTATTTTCTTTTATGTTGTTATCTTGAAAAAATCTTTTGTATTGAGCTTCATTATCTTGAATGTTTGCAGAAATTGACCGATAGTGAATTAAGAAACCGTCAGTCGTTCCCGAATGACGAATATTGTAAGAAATCACGCGTAGCAAGTATCACTGCGAAGAAAAAGGTTAGCTTCGGATCGGTATCGGAGAAATTAATACCGAGTAGAGAAGAAGCAATTAGAAATGGCGAACTTAGTTTAGCATCGGAAAGAATTAGTGTTTTTGATAGATTAGGCTTTAATCGAACGTTTTAATTTGATACAAGTATAGTTTTCATTACCGTCGAGTATAATTACATAAATATATGTAATGTATATTAACTTCATTACTATTCGCTTGTAGGAAATTTTGTTACAATCTAAATGTACTTATAACCCCCGAGCTAAACTATCATTATTTCGTACTCTTTTTTTCAAGTTTAATTCGACCATTTTGACTCTTTTTTCTCTTCAATATTTTCATGTTGTAAATACGTACTTATTTTCATTCATAACGAAGACACTCTCAGACAAATTTCTCGCTTAAGGTAACTCGTTCTTTAATTTATTTACCAACGTTTTTCTTGTTTTTTTTTTTGTAAAATTATGTGTTCAGAAGACTTTGAAAAAAATCATATTCTTAACGTATTGATTATTTTTTTTTACACGTGTACTGTGTACATGATATTGTTTTTCATTTTCGCCTTCTCGTAAATGTAAGTTAGTAGTATTGGTGAATTTGAGATTGTATTAGAGTACCTAACGAGATATTCTCTTTTTATTTGTACAAACAATACGCTTGTATAATTCAGATATTATTTTAATCATATCGTAATATAATAAACTTGTTGCAATGCTTGATGGTTTTTTTGAGTTTTGAATTTTCTTACATCAGAGTATAATTATTTGGAACATGATGCTGATTAGTTTTCCTGTTAAACGTTACGGCTGTCTACTCTGTTTTGAAGTTCGTTCCTGGACCAAATGATTTCTGCGTCTCTAGCAACTTTCAAGTTGAACAAATGTATTTTGTAGTTGTAGATTATTTCCAAACAACAAAATTTTTAATTTAAAACAATTCAGTATCTGTGCCAGCATAAATTTTGTTACACACCAATGTAATTTTTCAATCATATCCACAAAGTTTGATACTGTATTCGTTCGGAACAAAACAAAACGTGTACGTCAGTCGTCAGATGCTTATTAACCAGGAAATTTTCTTCGTGGAGCCAATGTCCACGAAACGCTATTATCGTCAAATAGTGACCTTCCCAAATATTACTTGAAACACGTTTAACAAGTTTATACTATGATGCGCGTTATACATTACTTCAACTCGAAACCTATATTTCTTATATTAGCCGCATTAGAAATATAAATAGGTATACTAAATTGCTCTCGACGGAAAACGTAGAAAAATAAAATTCTTTACAAACGTCACGATTGCTGAAAAAGATGAATCAAAGTTCCTTGGTCGTTTGAAGGAGAGGTGCACTGCATATCTATTACATACGCAAATGTTAAATCAAGAGATTAGGTACAAGTTGCTATGATCTTATAATTAGAGATTAATAATAAACGCAGATAGTTGTAATTTTTACCATATACATAGACGATCAAAAGGTTGAAAAACAAGTTTACATTAAACCATCAGTGAACAGTTTTCTCGGTATTGTGTGATAATAGGTATAAGAGTATTCCCAGTGAGAAAAATTGTACAGTTCTGCGTCCTTTTTTTTATTTATTTATTTTCAAATACATAGGTTTAATTATTAAGTGATGTGTGATTTTGTTGATAACGTTGGTATTGTGTGAAATAATAAAGCAGTAACATGCAAACAACTAAATATTGTTCACGTGTTAGAATTAATATTTATATTTTTATATTTTTAATAAATTTTGTATCCAGTTTTAATGGTAAGTTATTCTTTTATTCAATAAGCTCATATTTGAGATTACAAATAACTAATGTTTTTCATGAAAATAAATTGATAAATATTTTGCAGGTATAAAATCATTCGATGATTACAGATCTCAAAGATATAAAAGGCAAATCTCCTCTGATGAGTAAGAAAACATTTTAACCTACCCCTACGAGCATTGTTTACTGATCTTGCTCATATCTTAAGTCTTAACGCTTTGCTTTTGTTCGATTAACTGATACACAAAGATATGCACCGATGAGGCCATCAATCCAAAGAATGTACAATTTTTGAAAAAATTTTACAGCACAACGTTTCGTTGTAAAAATGGTCAAATTATTGATGCGTGGTTAGTTTGCGATGGAATAGCTAATTGCGCAGATATTTCGGATGAAAGTGTGGAACAATGTCGGAATGTACCGTATGTTCACGAAGTATAATTTTACTAATAAAAATTCAGTTATAATGAACATATTTACCAATGCATCAATTTTTTTTCCATTTTATTTTTTTTATTTTTAGATGTCCATCGTTCAGTTTTAGATGTAATTATGGAGCTTGTATAGATGCTGCGTTAAAATGTAATGGTAAAATAGATTGTGTTGATAAATCGGACGAATCACGAGCAATTTGTCCTGATGATGGAAATTATGTTAATACTGTTTGCAAGTAGGCAGAAGATATTTTCTTTTTTTTTCCTGAAAGAATGTTTTTATTGAAATTTAATATTTTTTATTCACTTCCTATCTATCCGTAGTGACACTCAATATCAGTGTATTAACGAACAATGCATCGATATTGATTTACTTTGCGATGGAAAAAGAGATTGCATTGATGGATCTGATGAGACATTTAATCGATGCCATAATACAGTGTAAGCAAACCCTTGATGAATCTCAAAAGATTATACATTATGCAAAAATTCATCGTTGCGTGGTTTTAGATGTAATACCAATTTAGCTTTTCGATGCAAATACGGAGCTTGCGTAGATGGAAGTTTTAAATGCGATGGAAAAGAGCAATGTGCGGATGGATCTGATGAATCGGATCGAACTTGTAAAAAACCAACGCCAAAACCAACAAGTGCTCCACCTACTAATACTCCTGCTCCTGCTCCGCTTCCAGAGTAAGACTATTATAGAATATAAATTAGTTTGTTCTATATTAATTCATCACCACTGTTTTGAAACCTGACGACATAAATCGAAGAATGTAGATAAATTTGCCAGCGTTTCGATTTGAAGGAACAGGAACGAAACGAATTGTCGAGAAAATGATAACATAAAATAAATTTATTTGTTGCATAATGAAAAAAATTCAACATTGGTTTAATATTTTTATTCTCACAGGGGTCACTGTGCAATACCGGTATCATACCCGGATAAAACTGCCACTTATAAATGTTCAGGAGGAGCGCAAAAGCAATCCTGTGTCAGAAATGGTGGAACTGCAGTCCCTGAATATACTAAAGCTACTTTTGCATGCAAACCAGGATATTACCTAGCTCAGAATAAAACTCTAAATTGGGTATGTCTAGAAGGTGCATGGTCGCCAGATGTGCCTAAGTGTGAAAGTAAGTTTGTAATGTTCATAATTTGTAGATAATTATTTTTCGATGAATATTTCGATTCACGTAGGTACATTATCTTATTCATTTAATATTATTGTTTTTTTAATGCAGAAATATGTGATAAGTTGGCTCCGGTAAATGTTAATCTCACGTGTTACCGTAATAATGCCGTTGTTGACTGTAATGGTCCATTAATTACTGGAGATAGAGTACATCCAGTCTGTAAAGAACTACATATTTATAAAGATTTTGTTCCTGTTTATCAAGAATTGGTTTGCCAAGATGATGGAAAATGGGATAATATCTTGTTTTCTTGCGTCCCCGGTAAGAATTTTCTTAGTTCAAAGCTCATAATAACTCAATCAATGTTCGACTATATTCACTTCAGATGTGGATAAATTTGATTTAACGTACTTACAAGTATTACTTTGGTAAGTTTGATCTTCCACCAGTGCCAGCATGAATTAATATTTAAATATTCATAATTTCTGAATGACCTACTTTTAAACCCATATTTACTTATTCGCCATTTTCTTTAAGATTACAACTAGTCATGTTGGTTGTATCTTGATTCGCTGGTAATACTTTTTTCATGATTAACTTGCATCATCTCTCTGAGAAATTATTTCTAATATGTTTGCATAAATGAATACAAATAAGAATGCGTTAAATCTTTCATTGCCATGCTTTAGAAGCTTGTTATTGAAATATGTTAATTTTTCAGAATGTGGACGTCCATTTACAAGCGCTGTGACTTTAATTTCAAATGGTACAGAAGAAAAATTTGGCGATTCTCCGTGGCATGTGGCCATTTACGATGTTACCAAAAGATTACTGATTTGCGGTGGCACGATGATACATCCTCAGTTAATTTTATCAGGTTAGTATTGTAGAGCAAGCAGTAAATTTACCTATGTGCCTAGACATAAATCTATTCATATGCATTTTTAAAGATATTTACAAATTTCCTTTTTCTATTCCTAAAAATGCAAACTGTTTATAATTTAATCTATTCGATTTAAGAAAAACTCGGTGTAATTTGTAAACAAATGACCATTATAGTCCGTTTCATTCAACTTGTCATTTGGAAAAAAGTAAACAATTGCTTATTAGCCAATGAGAAGCCTGAAAATGACCAAATTAAGATATCCTATTGACTAATTAGGATTTGTTTACTTTTTTCCAAGTGACACTTTGACTGAAACGGACTATAGGATCGTGTTTGAATTGCACAGATTGAGTTACATAAATAATATAAATTCTGACTTTTTGTTTATATTCCGATAATCCGTTTTATTCAACTTGGCATTTGCAAAAAAGTAAAGAAATGCTAATCAGACAATGAGGATATCTAAATGTGGTATTTTAAAGACATTTTATAGACGAATTGGAGTTTGTTGCAAGCAATCTATCTTCTGCCTTGAACCAAGTAACTGCACGTAGATTAAGATACACATTATGAAAGTAAACAAACATTTGTTGCATTACGTAAAAATGTTCGTTCACTTTAAATGTGTATTTCAACCTGTGCACAGTTACTTGGTTTACTGCTGAATTACCCCACACAACAAACTCCAATTCGTCTATTGGTGAATGAGCGTTTGTTTAATTTTTCCCAAGTGCTAAGTTAAATGAAAATTTGAAACTGAATTCTGGAAAAAATTTTGATTAGGTACCCTTTGATATGATTTCAGCTGCTCATTGTTTCCACGATCGGCTGAATCAAAGAAAACTGCCCGAAGAGAATTATGAAATCGTTGTTAGTAAATTTACTCGAAATTATTCTGTGAAAGATAATCCTTATCAGAAATCGTTCAAAGTATGGTAAACTATGCTCAACATTTTCCAACCAACAACACTTTGAAAATCCCTTCTGCTATGTTTACAATTTACCTGCTTCTTATTACAGCTTAAAGAAATTCGATTTTCTAACAAAGGTTATTACGCGACGCAAACGTATTTCGCAAATGACATAGCGATATTAATTTTAGATGGAAAAATAGATATAAGTCCAACAGTTCTACCAGCCTGTGTAGATTGGATACACACCGAAAAGTATAATCCCCCTGAAGGTTTTCCAGGAAAAGTAATTGAGCTCATTTTTTTTCGCCTGCTTTTATTTTTCATTTCTTCTGAATTTTTTTCTCATTTGAAACTAATGCTTCGCAGGTTGTTGGATGGGGTATGAATGAATTTGGTAAACTGAGCGAGAAATTGTTAGCAGCTAATTTACCTTTCATCAGTAATCGTAGATGTCTCAATACTGTTCCACCAGATTTCAAGTCGTACATTACCTACGATAAGTTTTGTGCCGGATCTGAATCCGGTATGCAATCACTGAAATAAGCTAAAATTTGTAAGCTCTACGCATCTGATTACCATATTTTTACTATTTTAGGTCCTGGAGTTTTGCAAGGAGACAGTGGTGGAGGATTGTTATTCCGCGAAGGATTATTTTATTATATTCGAGGAATTGTCAGTTTAAAGCAACCTACAGCTACTGCTATAGCCGCATTTACCGATTTAGCAGACCACATTACTTGGATTTTAAGTGTACGTAATGAAGTCGAACAGGATATTATTAAAAAAGATACTACGCTGGGTTCAAAGGGTTGAGTGGCGATGTTCAATTGTATGTAGGTACGTTCTTATTGGAATTTGCGAAGAAGAAACTTTCTACATGTGCATTTTTATTAAACGCAACTTTAATAATTGTTATTGGTTATTTGTTTCGACAAGAGTGGCTCTTCGACAAGCGAATTACTTGAAATGATCTCATAATCATGAATTTCAGAAAATAAGAATATTCAGAACAAAAGAATTACCCAATCTGTGAACTAAGCTTGGGGTTATGGAATGTGGGTAAAATTAAGAGAAACGGGTGACAACATTTTTATGGAGAGAGAGGGGGGATGGGATACGAGTGAGAATAAAAACTTAATTTAAAGAACAAAAAGGGTACATGATTATCTTTTTGATCTGAATTTTTTTCACAAAGCTTGTAGTCAGCTGTATGGTGTGACGTTTTGAGAGGTTTTGGCTCTTGCTTTGGAGTCAGATATAACATTTCGACTGGCTTAATTTCGGAGTACTACGATTGGACGTAAAAGGCATTAGAGTCTTTAAAATTGATAGAAAAAAAATTGAAAATCAACGACTCAATTGGAAATGAAATGATGCTCCTGTATTTCAGTTCTTCAAGTTCACCACACAAAGTGCATTTCACACTGTTCAAAAAAGTTCACAGGAAATTAAGTATTGTCTTGGGAGTTGAACTTTTTATTGAACATAGACAACAGCTTAGTTCTTCTTTGATATTGAAGTCCAGCTGAAAGATCAAGATCCGTCAATTAGAAATGTTAGGTCAACGTTCCAAAAGCCAAAATTCTTCTACTTAAATTTTCAGAGCATCGAAGGGCTCCGCGACTCGTACTCGTAGCTGAGGTAGTTTTGGAGAGGAGGCAAATGACATCTCTAGAAAAATTAAATGGCCTCTCCCCTTCAGAAAAAATTTATCAATAATGCAATATTACAATTCCATAATCGTAATTGTTTGATACTGAAAGTATGAACAAGTTGAAAAGGGGCACCAAAACAGGAGTTTTCTCATCTCAACTGTGTAACAAAAATCCCGTTTTGATCGTGAACTAATGTTACCATAAGTTTAGTTCGCGGTCCGAATGGGGGCAAATCACAGTTTCAGAGGGAGCATGTCCCCTTTTGCCACCCTTAGTTACATGCCTGTCAAAATGTCCTCATAAATGAATATTGAAATACATCCGAGTATACCTCTCATTGAATATTCAAATCAAAGACTTCTTAGGTTATTTAGAAAAGGAAAAAAACAATCTTTTCTAGACGAGGGCTGAAACAGAATATGCGTCAAATTCATTACGTTACCAAGCCGTTAAATCAATAACCATATTACATAATTTAAATGAAACGTCAAAGTTAGAAAATTATACACTTGATACCATCGTATTTTTGCGGACTAAAATTTTCGCCAGGGAAAAAAATTGCAAAAAAAAATACAACGAATCGACGATGCAAATAAAATAATATCGTCGAACACTTTTGCGTATTCCGGGTTTACCCACTTTGCCAGTACATGTGCGGATAAAAACTAATTATTCCAACCTCGGCGTAATAATTAATGATGCGAATGGTCAAAAGTTGAAAAACAAGTTTATTTGCGAGACTACACATTAAGTTTTATCTGCTAGGTAATCCTAGTGTATTGATAATTTTTCTTAGATTAACTATTCGTTATTATGTTTATCAAAGAATTGTGTTTTTTTCTCTCTTTTTTATTTGAACACATTTTTTAGAAATTTTTTGGTGCGTTGTGATAGGCTTGTGCAGCCTTTTAGTTCAATGGTTAATACCCATTCAAGATGTATTAGGTAGTTAAAAATAAGTAACCAGTCAATTAAAAAAAAAAAAAAAATGATGATTTTTGGATGTGTTCAGTTCGTGCGTATTTTTTTATTTTTAGTCAATCTCAGTTTGTTTGCCGGTAAGTTTTGGGTGCTTTGTTTTAATTTTATGAAATAGTATTCAAACGAAGGATTTTTTATACGAGTATTTATTTATTTATTCATGTGCACCCAACATATTAGGTAAACTTAAAGTTGAACATAAGAATGTAGATATTAACCTATTTAAGTAAAAAGATTTTTCAACACCCACGTGTTTATTTATCTACCAATTTAGTACCTGCTAAATTTTTTTTAATAATTTGTAGACTTTACAAATGCTCTTCACTCGCAAAGATATAAAAGGCAGACTCCCTGCATTAAAGAGTACGTACCTAAATCTTATTCCATTTTTATAATTTTTTCTTTTTTACCTATACTTAAATTATTCAGCAACATGTAAAAAAATTCTATCTTAACCTTTGCTCAAAATTTCGTTCATGTTTTTTTCTTTTAGCCAAGAATTTCGATGTAAAAATGGTCAATGTATAGATAAATCTCTAGTTTGCGATGGAGTAGTCGATTGTGCGGATACCTCAGATGAAACGCTGGATCTTTGTCATGGTCTAGAGTACGGACGTTGACCGGTTTTATGTTTATTTTGTATAAATTTAAATATTCAAAACAAATAGTAGTTTAATATACCAACTTTTGTCGATTCACAGTTGTCCAAGATACGGCTACAGATGCGAATATGGGGCTTGTGTAGATGGCGCAGCGAAATGCGATGGTAGATTTGACTGTGCTGATAAATCTGACGAGTCGTTAATGCTTTGTCCTTATTACAGCCAGCCAGAGACTTGCAAGTAAGAGGATTTATTATATGCTGCAAAGAGTCTGATGAGAAGTTGTCAACACCAGTGGTACACCCAAAGGGTAGCTGCTGGGGTTATAACCTCTCTGTATGTTTGAAAAATACATGTACACTGAATTTAATGTCCAAATTGTTGAAATCGAGAATTTTGAGAAATGCACTTTTTTATGGCTGAAAAATATCTTCTTTTTTTCCAAAATTTCACCCTTGCTACGCTCGGGACTTCAAGTTTTTAGCTCCTTCCTTAAAAAATTTCAGGGTACGTTTATGCTAAAAACCAAATTACATGAAGAGGTTGTCCATCCTTAAAATTGAAGGAACAAATGTTGCACTGAGCGAAATTTGTGATGTTTATTTCTGGTCCAAAGATAAAATTAAAGAGACTACTGATTTTGTAAAAAAAAAAAAAAAAAAAAGTAATCATAGAAATATATCTATTTTAAGTGCATCGAAAATTGAATTGCGAATACAAGACAATTTTGTACCAAGTGATGTAGTTCCTGCATTTTTGATACTTGGCAAAAAATTAACAGAACTAAATTTTTTCTACCATACAAATGCCTTACATACCTATTTTTCATTAATAATTTTTTAAAAGAAATTTTTTTTACTCAACATGCAGTAATAGCCCCTTCAATTTTAAGGTTAGCTCAAGAACTAATATCGTATAAGTTGCACAGTTTGACTACTGTTGTACTATCTACAACCAGGGAGGAAAGAACGAGTGAATTCGGCTTCTCCTTCTTGTTCTTGTGCTCACGAATCAAAACTTTTGTTCTTGTTGATTTTGGGTTTCATTTAGGATTTGTAAACTTTGTTCACATTTTGTTCTTGTTCTTCACAATTCTTGAATTTTGTTTTTGTTTTCTGTTCTTGTTCCTTATTTGGTTTTGTTTGGTTCTCTGTTCTCTTTTTTTTGGTTTTTGCTCCTTAACTCGACTACCGAATTTTTAAAAATTTGATTGAAAGTAGATCGTTAAATTAGTGAAAAGAATAGTGAAAACGAGAATAAGACCTTTGAACAAATCACTAAAATGTGCTTAAATTACAACAAATCGAGGAAATATCTGCTGAAATTCAAAAAAAAAAAAAAAAATGGTGAATAGTTATTCTCATTCTTGTTCTTGTTCTATCAAACGAATTTTCAAGATTGTTTTTTGGTTTTCAAAAACGATAAGATTGCTATCATTGCGCTCGTTCTTTAATTACTCAACTTCGTTGCTCTTTTTTTCGTTCTTGTTCTCTAAAATCGCATGTTGTTTACATTTTTGGTTCTTGATTCTTCGTTGTTCTTCCATCCCCGTCCATAATCAATACTAAGGTGAGTTGTTTTTGATCTTTTTTTGAAAATCGAAACGTAATTGGGCACAATATTTGTGGAATGGAGTCAAAAGAACGCGATAAAAATTCCAGCTCCCTACCTCTCGTGAAAATTTTAATTCGGCTCTAAAACGGTTCAAAATTTGAAAAAAATTCAAAAGAAAATGTTTGAAAAAAATTATTTTAAATCACTTTTATAGGGTCGTATAAAATGTACCAATTTTTGGCATATTCGTCTATTTCCAAAAAAAAAAAAAAAAAAAAAAAAAAAAAATGTTATAAAATTGAAAAAGGTTTAGAGAGCTGAGTACTTATAAAAAGGAAAGATTATCAATATCATAATCCATTTAGCCGATTAGAGGCGATTTTTCATCCCCTGCTCTTTTGTTTGGGGGTTCTCAGTTGGTTGTTTTTTTGCCATCTTTCCATATTTTCACTAATTTTACACTCCTATTGAGAACAAGATAGTTGTTAAAAATTTCCTCAAATGAGCTAGTTGGGTTATTATATTGATAATCTCCGCATTGTATAAGTCCCCAATTTTCTAAATTTTCCCCCGATTTTTAGTAATTGTTTTTTTTAAATACACGAGTATGTAAAAAACTGGTACATTTTAAGAATGTGGCCCTATAAAAGTGGTTCACATTCAAAAATCGTCTCAAATGATTTGTTTTTGAATTTTCTTTCAAATTTCTACAATAGAAAGGAGGCTGAAATTTTTACCACGTTCTTTTACTCCCTTTCCTCAAATATTGTGCCATATTACGTTTAAATTTTTGAAAAAATTCAAGAACAACCCACGCTCATAAATACCTTGCAGCTCTGCATTATTACTTGCGTATAATAACGATATTTTTATTTAAAAAGTATTCGTAGGCCTACATACTCTAGAATGTTATTGGCATTAATGTTAAATTCATACTTCTACAGAACGTCGGAATTTCAGTGCTTTTCTGGGCAATGTATCGATAGCGAATTACAATGCGATGGGAAAAGAGATTGTAATGATGGCACAGATGAAACTTATCTTGGTTGTCAAACTATACCGTAAGTAGATGTTTAATGTTTATAAAAAACGATTTTCAAGAAAGCGAATCAAAGCCAACATGCTGCTCAAAGATGATTTGATGATCCTATAACTCATAATTTCGTCTTGTTTCCATTACAGATGTGATACAAGAAGATTTTTCCAATGCAATTATGGAGCCTGCATAGACAAACGATTCCGCTGTAATGGCAAAAAAGACTGCGTCGATGGATCAGACGAATCTCCTACAATTTGTTCGAACAATAGAACTACTGCACCTACTGTTTCTATCCCTAGCTATCCTACTCCTTCTCCTACCATATCTTCTGCTGTGACACCAAAAAAAACACCACCGACACAGGCGACTCGGCCAACACAAACCAGCACCTCTATGGCAACACCTCTACCTGAACTGAATGAGTATGTCACATTTTAACGACTATAAAATTGTTTAGGTAAATTATTTTGCTACGCGCCGTTTGTCTTTTTCTTCGCACAGAGGCTCTTGTTTGGAAATACCGCCATCCGATGATAAAATTATCTCGTATCAATGCAAAAAGAAATCTGGAAAAGCGTGTTACGATGGCGAAAAATCGGTTAAAGAGGCGACAGTGGCCAAGATCTCATGTACTTCGAAGTACTTACCAGATAAAGATGAAGAAATGTTAGGTATATGCGCTGATGGCAAATGGAGATATTCTGGTCCTACATGTCGCAGTAAGTACCAGTATGGATACCTCGTCTAATACCTTATCTACCCTAGCTAATGTACACTTGACGAACTAAAGCAGCTTTTGTGGAATAGTGCAGTGTAGGAAGGGAATAAGCAGAGGCACACAGTTTTGAAAAGAGCTATGGCTGGTTTTACATTGGCCATGTTTTTCAAAATTCAAAAAACTGAAGCCTTATCTAATCAGTTTTACATTTTGTGTGTTCTTTAATCTTAATATTGCCAAATTAATATCGAAATATGTTTAGTAGAACATTCTACAGTTGACCATCAGCAGTGGACTATCAACAAGTGGACATTCAAAATCCAGATCATTCCCATTTAGATGGTCTTTACATTGATAGCCAACTGTTTGTACTGTTAAATATCTGGATCATCAACGGTTAGATCATGTCTGACAAAAAAGTTGAATGTTATGAAAAAAATAATGAGCAATTTTCAAAATTCCTAATGTTAAAAAGAAATTACGAATTTTTCAAAAGTTGTGTCATTTCAAATGAAGTTTAGACTTCTGCTGGAACAGGGAAGTAATAACATACAGAATTTAAAAATTTGCTTAGCATTTTATACTTAACATTTAAGTTAACATTCAAGGTGTAGTTGGTAGTCTGAATAATGATGGTCCACTATTAACGGTCAACTGTTGAAAGTCCACAGTTGACTATATCAACTGATGATGGTCATGTGTTGATCATCCAAATCTTGATGGTGCAGATGTTGATGGTCCAGTGTTAATTATCAACTGCTAATCATCAAGTGTTGACAGATCTGCACCATCAGCAGTTGGATAATGTTTGACAAAAAAGTTGAGCATTGTAAAAAAAAAATGCTAAGAAGCAATTTTTTAAAATGCTGCAAGTTAAAAAAACATCACAGATGAAATTTGGATTTATGCTGAAGCAGGAGGAAGAAAAATGCTAATTCACAAGTCACATGAATTCAAAAATGAAGAAATGATATGACATTCGCCACTTACGTCGTATCTCGCAACACTTATGTCATCATTACCCAGAAAATAACCTCTATATTGTGTTTTGAAAATCAAAAATTCGAATTCAACATCATAAACTTGATGAAAATTGAAATTTACTCTTTCATGGCTCGCAGTTGGATAAAAACATGAGAAACCATGTGAAAACGAGTCAAAACGTGTCAAAACAAGTTAAATTATGTGAAAACTTGTCAAAATCTGTTAAAACGTGTTGAAACGTGTCAACACCTGTTAAACCATGATGAAATATGTAAAAATGTACCAAAACGTGTTTAAACACTTGTCAAAATGCGTTTAAAAATGTCAAACATGTTGAAATGTGCTAACACATGCCAAAATATATTAAAACATGCAAAAACATGTTCAAAGAGTATGTATGGGTAAAGAGGTTGAATCTGCCTCCAATCCGAGTGGATCTGTTTGGAAATTATTAGGCCTATAGCTCCACCTACCTGTTGCGTGTGCCATGTACCATTGGTATACAAACACAATGACCATAATTAGCTAAGATAAGTATCATAATGAGTCTGGTGGACTAAATTTTACCAATTGGTTTGGAATGATTTTCAGGGATCTGCGATAAACTGAATCCTGTGAATGTTGATCTAACATGTTACCGTGAAGGTTCAACAATCGATTGCGGAGAAAACTTAGTTGCCGGAACTAAAATTCGACCTAAGTGTAAACCGTTGCATATATTCAGAGAAAATCCCCCAGTTTATTCGGAAATGACTTGCCTAGAAGATGGAAGTTGGGACAGTCGTCTTTTCTCCTGCGTTCCTGGTAAACATTAAAATTTTCTTTTTTAATTTGTATTTACTGCAATGCATTCAACAAAAGAAGACGATTGATGAAAACGTGGAAAAATAACGTAGCCGACCACGAACCAATCAACGTACGAGGTCTTCTTAATTCAAACAAGCTGATTGGTTTGTTATGAACTCATTCTTTCCTCGGACATATCATAAACTTGTGGTAGAAATCAATTTAGTTGGTTCGAAGAGATCAATGGCATAGTCAGTAGGTCTAGTCCCTTCCCCTTCCCCTCCCCGTATATTTGAAACCGAAACCTTTGAAGATTTTAATTTTCCTTTTTTTTTTGAAAGTATTGTATTTCATTTTTAGAATGTGGACGTTCGTATACAACAGTGACCACATTAATTATACACGGTACAAAAGAAAACTACGGCGATTCTCCATGGCACGTTGCAATTTATAATCAAAATAAAACGTTGATCTGTGGTGGTACTATAATACATCCTTATTTGGTGATATCAGGTAGGTAATATTTACTCTTAATTTTAAATTCGCAATATTCTAACTCAGCATCCTCTATTTTAGCTGCCCATTGCTTCCACGATCGACTTAATAATATAAAATTGAGCGCTGCGAATTTTGAAGTGGTTGTGAGTAAAGTAACGAGAAATTATTCGGTTACTGATAACGACTCTCAAAAAGTGCATAAAGTATGTAACACATGTTTAAAATAATGTGCCTATAATTCTCAGTTAGATTAGTATATTTTTCGAATTGATACGTAATTAATTTTCAGATAAGAGAGATACTTTTTTCTCCACGAGGCTATAATGCCAACAAAGACTATTTCGCCAACGATATTGTGATATTAATTCTATACCAGAAAATTTTTATAACATCGACAGTTTTACCAGCATGCGTAGATTGGATAAATAGACCTGGTGATAAATACCAGCCGGCTGATGGTGTACTAGGAAAAGTGAATACTTATTTGGCTAATTTAATAAATAAAATTACAAGATTTAACTACCCATTTACATCATCTTTTACCAAATTCTAGGTTTCTGGATGGGGAATGAATGAATATGGAAAATATAATGAAAGCTTATTCGGTGCTAATTTACCTTATATTAGTCGTCAGAAGTGTATCAGCACCGTACCCCATGATTTTCAACCATTCATCACTTCTGATAAATTTTGTGCTGGTACCGAGGCAGGTATAAGTTGAAATATTTTTATTATAATTCGTACATACCTATCTATTTCTATACCTATTCATCTCTGTATACTGATGAATTCGATACTAATTTATGTCCAAGGTTCTGGTGTACTCCAGGGAGATAGCGGTGGAGGATTGCTATTCAAAGAAAATGGATTTTATTTCATCCGAGGCATTGTTAGTTTGAAACAGCCTACTAAAACGGCATTAGCAGCTTTTACCGATATAGTTGAGCATGTAGAATGGATCGCAGCGGTTCGTGCCCAAGTTGAGCAAGAAGCATCGAAACAGGATACGATTTCAATTCGAGGTTGACTTCACTGATGATTATTTCAAATTTTCAAGCGATGCAAACTCGAAGCGAATGACATATAAAAAAAATGGAAGTACCTAATAAAACATGTGTCAAGAGGTATGCTCTACTATTGCAACAAATAAGAGAAGAGGATATCCAAATTCTATTCATTTTTAATTTTTTTTTATGATTTTTATATCGACAAATTTATACGTGCATCGTACTAAGGAATAAAAGAACATCATTTTTAACTATGTTTCCAGTTTTATTGATGATAGAGATTTTGAAAGAACTTTCAAGCCTGTTGACTCTGACCAATGACTGTCCCCCTGTCTGTGAGGCCCTTTTTCACGTTCTGTTTTCATTGCTTATTGAAAATTCCGTTTTTTGATACACTTCACATGAAGGGTACAAAAGTTCGGATTTTAAAATTTAGCGCAAAAAAATACGAAAACAGTTGCATAAAATATTTACCATTTCATGCAACTTTTCATATTAACATTGAAGAATAGTTGATAGCATATTCTACTATTGACTGTCAACAGTGAGCCATCAACAGTGGACTGTGGACCATCAACAGCGGACCATCAAAATCTGGACAGTCAAAATCAGGACTGTTCGGATTTTGAGGGCCTGGATATTGATGGTAAACTGTTCTGGACTTTTAACATGTGGATTGTTCTAAAAATAACAGAAAATGACGGAACATTTTGAAAAATGTTTAGAAACAACAGAAACTTTTAAAACATAGCAGAACATGTGGAAAATATCGGTAAAATTCCTAAAAATAATGGAAAATGTCAGAAAATATCCGGAAATTTTTAAAATGAATGGGAAATTAAAAAAAATAAGTGTAAGAAAAATTGTCTGAAAATTTTGGAAATTTTTTGAAAATAATATACAATTTTGGGAAATTTTTGAATATTTCAGAAAATGCTAAAATAAATCTTTAAAAAAAAAAACTTTAGAAAATTTCTGAAAATAATGGAAAAATTTAGAAAGTTTTGAAAAAATTCTAAAAGTAACTGAAAGCTTATAAAAATTTTTAAAAATAGCAAAAAAAAACCAAAATTTTCAAACAATTTTTTAAATAACGAAAAAATTTAGAAAGTTTTGGAATATTTCTAAAAAATTTTAAAAATGACAGAAAATAACAAAAAATTTTGGAAAATTTAAAAAAAAAAGAAAATTTTAGAACATAACAGAACATTGTAAAAAATAACTGAAATGTTGGAAAATTTCCTGAAATTTTCAAAATTAACGGAGCATTTTAAACAATAACAAAAAGTAACAAAAATTTTTAGAAAATTTCTAAAAATAACGGAAAATTTATAAAAATTTCCAAAAATAACAAAAAAGCTGAAAAATGTCCAAAAAATTTGGAAAAATGAAAAATTTTAGAAAATAACAAACAATTTTGCATTATTTTAAAAATTTTAGATAATGTAGAAAAATTTTTAAAAATAACAGAACATTTTGGAAAGTTTTGAAAATTTTCTGTAAATAATGGAAATAACAGAAATTTTTTGGAAAAACATTTAACAATAGCAAATTTTTGAAAATAACGGGATTTTTTGATCAAAAACTTTGAATTAAAAACATTTACTCTTTTCTTCACTCCATTTCCATATTTGATTTTATTATTTTCTAGAAAAATAAAAATTATACAATCATCCATCACCACGAATTTATGATCAAAAACTTTTTAATTGTTTAATTTTTGTTATTTTTGAATTTTTTTATTTAGAGATCCACCTCGACGTCTTAACACGGTGCAAAAGTCTTTCATTTTTTATTTTTTTTATTTTAAATTCTTTATTTATTCAATTTATTGAAATCAGAAAAAATTTATGCATTATAAAGTATACTTACGCATATACCATGTAGGTAGTAGGTACTTTGGTGTACAAAGATGGGTAATTCCGATTTTTGATACGAATACCCTTTCGTTTAATACTGTGAATGGTAAAAAACGTTGATGTGTTCAATATTATGACGTGAAAGATTATCATATAAAGCTGAAAAACAACGAAACTGGTTATTTTAATTTTGTACGTTGTTATCAAGTTGCTATATTATCGAATATTCGAGCGTATCTGACTATTTATCGATGCACTAGCTATAGCTACTTCTGCCAAATTATTATGATACGTCTATTCCCTTGGTGCAGTAGTTTTTTATTCTCTCTCCATTGCAGTTCATTATTATTAGAATTATTTCATGTTGTTAAGAAGTCGATTCATGATAAAGTATGGTTACAATTTTCGAGTAGGTATACTTCTTATTTTTTTAAATTTTTTATAAATGAATTTTAATGGATCGACCGGTTAAACTAAAATGATTGTGATAATTAATTATACTCGTATTAAATTTGTTCGTGCAACTTTTATAATTTTTTTCTCAATAATCCTCAGAATCTACCATAATGGTAAGTTGAATCAGTAATAATATAAATCATTGTAAATTAGAAGAGAACTTGCTGAAATTCTTGAAATTTTTATTATATGTTCTTACTTAGATAGGTACCTACAAATTGTACATATGTTTTTATTTTCACAGATGCGTATTCATTTAATATATTAAAATTAGACAAAAGAGAAAACCAGATTATTAACTTCTTAAAGTAAGAAAAACATTTTCATTTCAGATAAAAATTGATTTAGCTTTTAGGATTGGCCATAATTATCATCTGGTGTGACTTGCCTACCTGATATAATTACCTAATTTTTCAGATGCGATGGACAAAATCATTGTAAAAGCGTTCAGCCAAATGATACAAATTTTACATCTGATAAATCTTATCACTCGGTTCGATCAAGTAATTTTACAGATTTCCGTACCATAGTAAAGAGAGCAGCAAAGTAAGAAATTTTGGTATATATTTTTTTTCCAGAATTAGAAGGTGATTTGTTCGCACAACCTTCTAAACCCTTCTAATTTTTTCTGTCAAAATTCAAAAAACTTAAAACCTATGCCATGGTCAAATTTCATTAAATAGAAAAGATTAACCAAAAATTAAAACCTTCTCATTTCACGAATAAATCTTGATACCTAACTTATTCTTTCACAGTGACTATTGCATTGCGCCGGTACCTACACCGGATAAAGTTATTACCTATTCATGCCCTGGACAAGATTCAAAATCCTGTTCCACAAACGGATTAATTCGTCAATTTACAATCTCTACAATTCACTGTGCTCAAAACTATTTCTCTTCACCTGATACGAACTTTCAATCGATTTGTAATGGACGAAATTGGGTACCTCCAATTGATAGATGCTACAGTACGACGTTTTCTCTTGATGGTTATTTTTTCCCCTTTCCTTTTCTTTTTAACACAAATTATCGGACGTTGTTACGTTCAATTTTCTGTAGAAAAATGTAAAAAACTCAACCCCGTAAATGTCGATCTGCAATGTTATCGTAAAGGAATAAATATTGCTTGCGATGAAAATTTAATGTTAGCTGGTACCAAAGTTCGTCCAACGTGTAAACCTTTGTATAAATATGGAGATTTTATTCCAACGTATCAGGAAATTACGTGTCAAGAAGATGGAAATTGGGATAAAATGCTTTTCTCTTGCGTTCCAGGTAAGTGGAAGTTTATAGACTTGGGCAGGTATCTTCACCCACCAGGGTGGATCGAATTTTGCTTTTTCAACCTTCTTTTTTTCCTTCAAATTATACGTAGAATGTGGGCGTTCGTACGTAAATGCAGAGACTTTAATTTCCGGTGGCGTAAAGGAACGCTACGGTGACTCTCCTTGGCATGTGGCTATATACAATCGAGATAAGATTCTAATTTGCGGAGGCACGATCATCAGTCCACAATTGATTTTATCAGGTGAGCGACGATGGCCGCTATTACCATGCCTAATTTGATTGGTTAATTTAAATAGGTAACAAAGTGCTTACCTACTCGGTATAAATCCGATTAAAACTTGCTAAAAAAGTTATAGAAATTGAAATCTGTATTAGCACAGACCCGTAGTACACGTAGAGGTAAATTCAACATACTTCGTCTAAGCCCCTTTTTCCCCATAAGTGGCGCTGTCAATCATCTAAAAATTAAACAAATGAGCAATTTCAAAATTTCGATCCAATCATCAATCTAAGTAGCGCACCTCGTAGACAAAAATGTTTACTACAAATTTTGTCATGTGCACATTTTGCCTATCTCCATTAATGAAGTGAATTTTATTACCACCCACAAACAATCAAGATAGGCAAATTTTGTATACAACCAAAAACGCTGCAAAAGTTGCCTTCTTCAAGATCTACGCTTCAAAATCACGATCTGAGCAAATTTTTCCTTCTCGGAATTTTACATGACGGTAATTGGGGCAATGTAAAATTTTGAGAACGGAAAATTTGTCCAAATCTTGGATTTGAATAGTGAACCTTATAGTAGGCAACTTATACAGCGTTTTTGGTTATACACAAAATTTGCCAATCTTGATTATTTGAAGGTGCTTGTAAAATCCAAACGAATGCTGTCCTTTCAATAATGAAATTAGGCAAAAGGCAAAATGTATATTTGAAAAAATTTGCAGGAAAACCTTTTATCTACAAGGTCCGCTATTTGGATTGATTTCTGGATCAAAATTTTGGAATTGATCATTTATTCAATTTTTAGATGTCTGTACAGCGCCACCTCTAGGAAAAAGTGAAACTTCGAGTGGATATGTCGAATTTGCATCTATGTGTATTATAGATCTATGCCAATATTTATCTCGATTTCTATAATTCTTGCGACAGTTTTAAAATTTGAAAAAATTTAATTTTACAGCTGCTCATTGTTTTTACGATCGAATGCAAAATGTAAAATTGAACGCCTCTAATTACGAAATTATCGTTAGCAAAGTAAGCAGAAATTATTCCGCAATTGACAACAAATACCAAAAAGTTTTCAAGGTAGGTATGTATCAAGTAATTTTATTTGAAATATTCACTGAAAGGTCAAGGTCCTACCCAACTTCAAAACGTGCTAAATTTTTTTACATATGTTTTCAGATCAACGAAATAAGGTTTTCTGAAAAAGGCTTTGTTGGATTGGATAATTATTTCTCTGCCGATATAGCGATTTTAATATTATACGAAAAAATTACACTTTCACCTACAGTGTTACCAGCTTGTGTAGAATGGGTACCTATACAAAAACCACCCGAAGGTACACTGGCCAAAGTAATGGTTTCATTTTTGGGCAATATTTTGGCAATTTTTGTTTCAATTTTTATCCTGACACTGATTTATAGATAATCATTTCAGGTTGTTGGATGGGGATTGAATGAACGTGGAAGATTGAGTGAACAATTGCTTACAGCTAACCTTCCCTATATAAGTCGAGTCACATGTTTGAACACCGTACCCACCGATTTTAAACCATTTGTAACCCTTGATAAATTTTGTGCCGGATCAGAAACTGGTTGGTATCAAATTCAACGAAATCATATTGTTGTATGTATATATAGTGATGTTTTCACTGAAGAGACATGTTCGACATGATTTCCTCGCTGTAGGTCCTGGTGTGCTTCAAGGAGATAGCGGAGGAGGGTTGTTGTTCCGAGAGGGAAATTTTAATTATATTAGAGGGATCGTTAGCCTCAAACAACCAACATCTACTGCCATAGCAGCATTTACGGATATAGCAGATTATGTCGATTGGATTCTAAGAGTGCGTGATGAAGTGGAGCAAGAAGTTGGTACTAAAGAAAAAGTAATGCTTCCATCAAACAAGATTCCTATAGGTAAGTTGTCTTTGGAGGATTTCGGATGTGTTGGAGGAATGCTTGCTGAACTGGGGATTATTTTTTTGTGATTCTAGAATGCGGGCTTCAACCGGAAAATCAAGATGATCCAGCACCTTGGCATGTGTCCATATATGACAAGACTGAAAATAGAGTAACTTGTGGAGGAACAATCATAAGTTCACAAATAATTGTGTCAGGTATGTAAAGTTCGCACACTCATATCAAGTATTAACAAAATTTTGTGCAAATACATGTACATCTTATATTATGGGACATTGTATTCACAAACTACATCATCCAATTAGCTGGAAGACAATTTTATCTCCATTTTCCACAACTTACAAAAATTTATTCACAAGGGTAGAGAGTGTAATGGGACTAAAAAGTTGACAGCGCCAAAAAGCACATTTAGAACTTACTAAATCTACATACAAAATTTCAACTTCCCAGCACAATTTGGGAAAGAATTATGCGAGGAACAAACTCAAAAAACAAGAAAAATCAACGAAAAAACTACATTTTTGAGTCTGTGAGCGGGTGCAGTGAGGCTGAAAAGTCAAGACCCCAACAAAGCATATCTAGGTCCTATACTAAAACTACAAACCAAATTTCGTCTTCCTACTTGAATTTGGAGGGTAGTTATGCGAGGAGCAAACTCAAGACATAAGAAAAACCAAACAAGAATAAAAAATTACTTTCTTGAGGCTAGGATGAGGTGCAATTAAGCGGAAAAGTCTACACCCCAAAAAGCACACCCAGCATATTTCCCCAACCTGTGTACAAAATTTCAAGGCGCTAGCTCAATTAGGGCGACCTGTAGGGGCTATAAGCGCTACAATTAGCCAAGATTATCTTATACCACATAAAAACACAGGATTTACTATCTCTCTACCTATCGCTGTAAGGATCATATCTAATATTGATAAGTCCTTTTATGTAATGTACCTGTTATAATGAAATAAAATATATACCTGTTTCAGACCTCGTAGCGAAAACATCGCTATGTCTCTCGTGTATTATTATTTATCAGATTCGCTCTCTGTCCAAAATGGTAGCAGAGTGTAGTTCGTGTTGTATTTTGTTTTAAATATTTGAAGTGATCGTTTTTGGAGTTTGAAAATTTTTTTTGCACAGAGATGTCGGCCAGTACGTCGACCTCAACATTTATTGTTAAATTTATGGCCAAAATTACCGTGAGTGGCTCATTCGGGTAAAAATTGCACTGGAGGCAGAGGGCATCGAGATTGATGTGGAAAGACCTACAGAGGAAGCGGCGTTAAAGGCTTGGAAGAAATCTGATGCTGCGGCTAGGAAAATTATTGTTGATAGGATGAATACTGACGAAATCGAATTTGTGATGAATGCGACTTCAGCCAAAGAGATGTTGGATGAGCTGAGAAGGATTTACGCGAGGAAGAACACTTTGAACTGTATACAAACTAGACGCAAGTTATTGAAGTTAAATTTTGGTGAAAAAGAAGACGCGACTTCTCATATAACGAAATTTAAGAAATTGATCAACGAATTACGCGCGTTTTTAGGCTAATTTGAGGTCTTATTATGAATATAATGAAATCTGACACTGTATTCATAATCTAAGACCTTTAATCAACCTAAAACACTTTCATCTTGATTTCTCATGATTTGAAAAACCTCACCAACCAATCTTGTTTTTTTTTGTGAAAAAATTTTTTCGTTCAGTTTTGGAATGAGGCTTCATTTGGTAGTGATTCTTGGTGTTCCAGGTAGCTGATTGGGAATTTTCCATCTATTCCTTCGATCAACCATGATTTTATGGATAGTTGGATACAATGTTTTCAATAATAATATTGTGCTTTTTACTTCAAAAAATAATTGCACATTATGAATCATATTTTGTTTCAGCTGCTCATTGTTTCAGTAATACTTCCCTTGATGTTAATCAGTATGAGGTAGTTGTAAATGGAATCCCTAGAAGTCAGAAATCCTTCAAGGTATTATTAATTTTATTTTCTCAGGGCGTATACGCCTAATTTACCTATTTCTGGAAAAGACATCGGCATAATGATGCGCATAAGCAACTGATTCCGGATTCAATCCACAAGCCCCTTCCTTCATTTTTGTGTACATTGTATTTATTTATAATAATATGCGTTCTTCATTATATTGACTTCACTGTACTTATGAGTATAATGATTTCAGATCAAAGAATTACGTTTTTTTCTGCGGGAACGTACTGCAGCCGAATACGACGTGGTGATACTGATTTTATCTGTCAAGCTCACTTTCAGTTCAGACATGGCCCCGGTTTGTATCGAATGGACAAGAAATGGAGAATTTCATGTTCCAGAAGGAACCATTGGAAAAGTAAATACCAGAATTTAAAAAATAAGTACATTCCATAGAATGCTGCCACTATATAATAACCATAACAATTATGAATTTTATTTCAAATTTCAGTTCACAGGATGGATCTGGAACAGAAACGGAACGACAACCTTGCTTTCTCAATCATTACCCTTTATGAGCCATGATCATTGCAAGCAAAAATTATCATCTAACCGTTTCAATTCATTCATTATCTTTGATAAATTTTGCGCAGACTTGAAAATACTATATTTTGCATCGAGTCGAGGAAGTGGATTTATTTTCCAAGATGGTGCTCGTTCTTACCTTCGAGGTATAATGAGTGTAAGAGCTCATCCTCAATCTGGAGTAGCTTTATTTACCGATATATCTTACTATACTAATATGATCCTCTCTGTACTTGATGAAATCGAATAGACCTAAAATGCTGAAACGCTTATATTGTTTTTTTTTTCGTTAAAAATTACAATAGCACGTTTATGATTATTACACTCGTATATTATAAATTTTGGAAGTTGATTTCATAAACGTATGTAGTAATAAGTAAAATAAATTTTTTAATAAAGTAGTGTAGTGTTCCCAATCTCCCAATATTCTACTGCATGAATAGATAAAAATGAAACGACTAATAAGAAGATTTAAAAAAAGAAACAGATTCGCTTTTTCGAAGGATCAAATATCCACCAATAATAAAAGAACATAAAATGAAGACTTCCTTGCTAAGAGACTAAGTATAGTCTGTTCATTTTAAATTGAGCCCTGGTTATCAGGATAAAAATGTAAACAATATGCAGTGAACCAATGAAATTACTAGAAATCTACTGGATAGCAGATTTCCAGCAATCTGATTGGTTTATAATAATTATGTTTATAGTGATGTAAATTCAATTTAAATTGAATGGACTATTGGAATCAAAGTATAACTTTGGTTTGAACTTGAAGTATTGAATTGAATAAATGCAATTTTGCGACAAAGTAAACTTTTCAAGAATTCTGTTGAGCTTGAGGTTGAACCACACTCTATGAGAACCATACGAAATTTTTCTTTGTTTTTTTTAATATTTTAATGAAGTTTAAAAGTTTCAACTATAGATGATAGTTTCAACCGTTCTGTTTAAAATCCTTGTGGCTTTTGGTTCCCTTATCAAATTAAATTAAATTAAATTAAAAAATCAACCATACTATTTCAGTTTTGTCCACTTATTAGTTATTAGTTATCATTTTTCATTAGAAATTTTTATTTCAGTTTTAAGCTTTGATAAATTTGATATTTGGAATTTTCAGCTCGTATGAGGTCTTAGTCTGATTTAATAAAACAGGTATTATATTAATAAACAAAATTGCCAAAAAAAAAATAAAAAGATAAAAAGATTGTTATAGGAGGGTAATTACGATGTCATTACGTGTCCGATTTATACACTTGTATCTGTGTATTTTTCAGACTCAACGATGAATTTATTCTATCAACTGTTGGTGTGCAGGTCAATGTGACTCGATGCGCTATTGGCGCTATTGTACTCGTCAGATTTCGAATTCCAATTCCACAGTTGCAACATTACACAGGATGTCGGATTATGTGCAATTAATTTCCTGTTCACGTGTTTGAATATTCTAAAATCGAACTTTTTCTCTTATTATTGTAGCAGTAATTAGAGCAAGGTGAGTTATAGTGAATTGCTTTTTCTGTAATAGCAAAGGGTTTTTCTTTTTCTTCATAGTCAATTGATTACTCTGTGTTGAAGTATTCAAGTTGGCGCGTCTTCATTGTATACCAGAATCGCGCAGAAATTAATATTAATTTATAAGGGTAACACCGGAGTGTATCAGAATCTGAATTGTTTCATTCTTACTTAATAAAGGAACGAAAGACCTGAGATCCACTGTTACGTACTTTCGATTCAACAATTGATGATTGTTTTATTGTAGCTGGGGCTTACCGGTTACCGCTTACATTTCGTTACCTTGAATCTTTTTTTTTTCAAACTTGGAGTTTAGTTCATGCGTTGAAAACTTCCTGTTTGTGTAACGATGAATTATACCGCTTAGTATATGTAAGCATTTGTTTTCGTATACGATCTGTGAATACTGCGCTTGACTGTGTTTTCAGAGCTTATTCTGTATTATTACAAATTTATGGAGTAAATAATATGCAAGCTAAAGTATTAAAATTGTGCTATTTTGTAGGTTCGACGAGAATCAAAATTAGTCGAAGTGGTATATGTTTTGCACATCAGTTTACAATTGAAGGAAGAGTATGAACCATGACACGCGTGTTAAACATATTGGCGAGTGAAAATGTTTCCACAGAAAACGTAAGTAATTGTGTTTCTTAACGTAAGTAATTGTGTTTCTTAACGTAAGTAATTGTGTTTCTTTCAGTGAGCTTCATCGGTTTGACTTTATTTCGAATTTTTCGTTTTGAAAACACGACTTTTTATTCGTTCACCGTTACCGGCTTGTTACCAAATCAAACAATCAGTATTTTTAGTTCGTCATGAGTAACTGTGAAGAACAATAAATTTTCGCTTCGCGTTTAGCAGTAAAGAATGATAAATTTTTCAAATAATCGTTCCGTGTTAAAACTGTACCATTTTATAGATTTTTGCTCTCTCACCCAGCGAAAAATGAAATCGAACTGTTCGTTCTCACATCAGTACATGACTACAGGAACAAAATGATCATATCTACTTGTGTTCAGCATTGGCCCAACAGATATGCGATTGGAGATATTTCTAAAAGAAATGTAAGTAATTGTGTGCCCTTTTAATAAGTTTATTCAGTTCGTATTTAATTCGAATTTTTCGTTTTGGAGATACGTTTTTTTGTTCGCTTGAAGTGACTTGATATCGAGACGATTCAACATTTATTTTAGTTTTTCTCGTTTAGCTGAGAAGAATGAAAAATTTCGCGTCGCGTTTTGCATTAATGAACGATGAATTTTCCTAGTTTTTATTTGAAATATTAAAATTGTGCTTATTTATAGATTTCTGCTCGTTCGCCCAGCAAAGATAATTATTTATCGAACCGTTCGTTTTCACATCCGTACACGATCAAAGAACAAATTATCACACTCGTGTTCGACATTGGTCCGACAGACATGTAATTGGAGATGTTTCTTATGGAAGTGTAAGTAATTGTGCACCTTTCACGAAGTTTATTCAGTTTGTTTTTGATTTGAATTTTTCGTTTTGGAAACGCGATTTTTTATTCGTTCATAATGACCTAATATTGAATTGGTTGAAAAGTGATTTCAATTCTTCTCGTTTCGTTGAGAACGATAAATTCGCGTCGCGTCTAGCATTGAAGAATCATGAATTTTCCCAATTATTTGATGTATTGAAATCATGCTATTTTTATAGATTTCTAGCTGCTCGTCATCGGAAGTAAATAGTGCTATCGAATCGTTCCTTTTTGCATCTGTGCATAATTGAAGAACAAATTATCTTACTCAATACCCGTGTTCAACATATTTGCAAGTGGAGGTGTTTCTACAGAAATCGTTAGTAATTGTGTTTTCATCCAGCTTATTATTCGGTTTGTTTTTAATTGGAGCGACTTTTTATTCGTTTACTGCTACCGATTATCGAATTGATTGAACAGTGTTTTCAGTTCGTCACGTTTAACTGTGGAGAACAATAAATTTCGAACTGCATTTGGCCATTAAAAAATGATGGATTTTCAAAGTTTTCATTCGAGGCATTAAAATTATGATATTTTACAGATTTTTACCTGTTCATTCGACAAAATCAGTAATTCATCGAATCGTTCGTTTTCACATCTTATTCATGATTAAGGAACAAATTATTATATTTGTGTTCAACACTGGCCTAACAGATATACAATTGGAGATGTTTCTTAAAAAAAAAAAATGTAAGTAATTGTGTACCGTTTAATAAGTTGATTCAGTTTCGTTTTGAAAACACTGTGTTTACTTGATATTGAAATGATTTAACATTGATTTCAGTTCTTCTCGTTTAGCTGAGAAGAACGAAAAATTTCGCGTCGCGTTAAGCAGTGAAGAATAATGAATTTTTCAAGTTTTTATTCGATGTATTAAAATTATGATATTTTACAGATTTTTACTTGTTCATTCGACGAAAATTGTAATTTATTGAACCGTTCGTTTTCACATCCGTATATGACTTAGAAACAAATTATCTTACTCGTGTTCTACATTGGTCCAACGGATATGCAACTGGAGATGTTTCTAATGGAATGTAAGTAATTGTGTACTTTTTCAGAAGCTTATTCGGGGTTTATTAATTTGAAATTTTCGTTTTGGAAACGCGATTTTATACTCATATAATTGCCAGATATCGAATCGATTGTAGTGCTTCGCGCTTAGTGTAAAGAACGATAAATCTTACTTAATATTTATTCAAATTCAGATTTCCATATTCAAAAACTTGTACGAAATTTTGCGCTAATCTTGAAATGACAGATTTATATTTCAATTATGATTCTATAGAAGCATTTATTTGTTCACTTCGAGTTACTCTGTTTGAATGAAAGGTAATAATATCGTTTAGCGGAGATTTTATTTGATTTTAGCCGTCAGTTAGTGGATGAAATGTACAAGCCTAATGATATTTGCGGTACCTCCCTTCCTTTACACTGGTGATAGTTTAATTCATGTGATTTATATGTTTAATGGTTAGCATACCCAAAAATTGAAGGAGTTGAGATATGCTATTTTCAAAATTTATTTTTCACCCAAACCTGCCACTCACTTGGAAAATTTATGGGGAAAAAATTGATAATGATAAAGAGTTGAATGAAGTGGCTCGTAAAATGTGACAAAATAACTACAAAAAATATGGCTAAAAATTTGTAACTTTTGTTAGCTTTTTGTGAATAACATTTGAAAGAACTGTTATGAACACCTCATTAAAAAAATTTTTGGGCTCATTCCATATCAAAACGATTCCAAAAGTATCTGGTCTTCCGATTTCACTCAACATTTTTTTGAAAATTTCTTTCGGGGTAGTGAACGAATCACCACAATTTTAGTCCTAACTCTTCTGAGGGATGGTGGTGGCCCTTGTCATTTTTGAGTAATTGTGAGTTTTTGTCAAACAGCTCAACCGGCTCAGTTTTATAGGTAATCTACAGAAAAATTCTGAATCGACGGTCAAAATTTTGAAAGCTCAACATTTCGTGATGAGTATAAAGATTGAAAGTTGCCATTTAAAAATCTGAAAAAATTACCATCAATAGACCTTTTTATTTGAGAAAAGCAAAACGCTTGCGCCACGAGGCGAGAAATAGAAATGTAAGCGAGGGACTGAGATTAAAAAAAATCAAAAGTGGGGATTAAGTGGTTTGCAAACTAATGACACAAGTATAAAAAAATTTAATTGAAAATTTTCAATTTATAACTTTCAAAAAAAACTGTTATGAGCTATCGACTAGAAATTTTTGAATTGAGTAGCAGTATACACTCCACTTCGTTGTCTGAGCAGAAATTCTGAAGGATGCTTCTTCCTAATAGTTTGCCAACCGTTTCATCCCCACTCTTGATTTTTTTCCACAGCTCCTCACTTATATTTCTTGCCTCGTGGTGCAATCGTTATACTTCTGTCATCACATTTACCTTCGAAATTGAAATTTTTTTACGATTTTATCCAAAAATCACTAGATATTTTTTTTTCTTCAATTGATATTTTTTTTTCTCTGTTTAAATGCCAACTTTGGAATTATCACCCTAACCACTGAGTGGAGATTCTCTCCCATTTATTCGAATATTGTTTAATAAGGTGTTCAAAATAGCTTTTTCACATTTTATTCATAGAAAACTAAAAAAGTTTCAAATTTTTAATCATGTTTTTTTGTAGTTATTTTGTCATATTTTAAGAATCACTTCGCCCCCACTCTCAAGTTTTATACCACACATACTCGATAGTACACACTGTTTTAGAATAAATGTACAAATTTTTATCATTATTAATTTTTTTTCGGAGAATTTTAAAGTGAGTAACAGGTTTGAGTGAAAATGAAATTTTGAAAATAACATATCTCAGCTCCTTCAATTTTTGGGTGTGCTAACCATTATACTTGTTAGCCTCATGAGTTGATCTAACACTGGAATAAGTGAAGGGAAGTTAATGCAAAATTTTTGCTATTCATTAAAATTTGGAAGAAATTAAAATTTGATATTGGTTTATGCATAATTTATTTATAGAATTATTTGTTTCATAATGTTCCATTTTTTTTTCAGATACTATCAGATAGTTTTTTGGGCGATCTTGGAGTAGTGGAATCTCAACTTTTCATTTGTACCCGCTTCAGAATATTTGCAATAATGAATCGGTACATGTTTCATCATTGTTCGTTGGTATTCGATGATTATAGCTGCATTACGTGTTATTGGAGATTGAAACGTTAAGTTTTTCTAATCAACTGATCTTGTTGAAAAACCAGTCACCTGTAAAATTGGAAAACTGATTGGCTGTAAACAGATAGACAACGATGATATTTTTATCGTGAGTAGGTACATAGTTTTTGAGAATAAGTGAATTCAACAATGGTGTTGGACCTTGTTGTATAAAACTGGACTTGATGCTTCGTGAAATGAGAATAATTCATGAAATCAGTTGTACTTGGAAATTTTTTCTTAAACTACAAAATGACTTGAATATTGAATGATTTTAATTGAAATGAGCGAAGAAAATTAGTAATAGCTTCTCGTATTTTTTTTTTTTATGGAAATTATAAAACTGAACGTTTTTAATTAGGCGGTTAATAAATGCGAATATGTATTTAGTTGAGCGCCTCATACGAGCATTTTAAAAGTTTTAACTGGATAATGAAAACGTATCAGGATGTATTAATGATTTTTGAAACTTCAAAAAGGAAAATGAAGCTGTATTTTTATATTGATAATGATGATCAAAATTATTCACGAGCAATATGTGTGCTATTTGAAGCATGAGTTTTCAAGTATTGAACCACATAATTCAAGGATGTGTTATTTATTTTTTGAACAATTACGTTTCAGTTGAAGAGTAATTTTTAATTGACTTATATTTTAATTTAATCTCTTTCCTCGAGTTTGCTTTATGTTGTGTTCTTGATTTGGTTCAAGCTTTAATTGTGGCATCTTTTAATACGACGTTTCGTGTAAATTTAAGAATAATTTTCTATCGACAACTCCCTTTGATTTATATTCAAAGCTTGCTTGCGTTTTAAATCTCATGTGATTGAACATTTTGAATTGTTTTGTTTGCCCCCTTTTTTTCTTTTAGTATTTTACAACTAAGATTCCCTCAGCCTTGGTAATTTTTGCGACATTTATTATTTTTCAGACCAAATTTTTCAGTTTTACTAGAATTTTTGACCATCTTTTGTAATGATAATATTGATCGAATCATTTTTTTAAAAAAATCGTCTGAAATATTTTACACTAAAAATAGAATTATGAAAGTAATCAAAACGTTAAATTTTAGGCTAAATTATAGTTTTAGGTGATGTTTTGCGTTTGCGTGAACCTGATTGGCACGCGTGATCTCAAAACATTCCTTTACTCAAGTGTCACGCTGATGCGGGTATGTGCGTGATCGTGGAGACCTCACCGCATCGGTTAGGACCCCTAGGTTCTTACGGTACTGGCGCGATGGTCCCCAGCTTCTGGGATACCATGACCACAAGTTGGGGCCTGTATTAACCGAAGGGTGTAGGATGTAGTCGAAAGTGTTCATTGTGGTTAGAATTGCACATCGTGAGTCACAAGTCAAAACATAGGGAATTTGGCACACTAGTGTGAATGGTGTGTTGTAAGGAGTGTGCTAATTAAGGGAGTAGGTAGCCTGTCCAGGGTGTTTATGGCCTATTTTTTTTGTGGGGTTAGGGAATTTCAGTGTAAGGCGTGTCATCCGCAGACCGATCTTATAGAAGGTCCGGGTCTGTCAGAGCCGGTGTTGGTGTATGCTGGCATTCGGCTGGCGAAAGCTATCTTTAGTATCCTACGGGCCTCTGCGCGACTCGTTCGCAAGCATAGCTCTACATAAAGGAGGCGGTTGACGGATAGTTAGTAAGCGTTTG